>CALNHX010002867.1:0-165566 GCA_940337035.1 Agriotes lineatus
TTAAGGGGGTGGTTATATGCAACTCAATTTGATGCAGATGAAAATACTTTTAATTAATTTGTCTAGAAGTTTTGTTTCCTCCTTAATGGTTATTTGGATAGGCATTCCATATTGAGATATAAAAATTATTAAATTCTCATCTTTGTAATGCTACTTTTATGTGTTAAATAATGTTTTCGAAAATTTAGAAAGTGCATCAATTATTCTTAGTAGTAGATTATGTAATCAAGGAGAGAAATGCGTTATTTTCCTGATGTGCAGTTTGTGACTAGACGGCGTAGCCCGAGAGTCACAAATTGCACTGAAGGAAAATAACAGTCTCTCCGAATTGCATATACTACTATTTTTTTGACGTTGCAGGAAGATGGCAAACTACAAACCTGTTTTTTTTAAAACATAATTTTTTGTCATTTTACTTACAATTATTTTAAAATGATCTGTGCTTTAAAATTAGTAGCCTATAATAAATTTTAAAGTTGGTGGCACTATAAGTCTATGTCAAATTTGAGGTTATCAGGTTAGGTTTTGTGTCAGTTTTGACACAGACTGACTCAAAACTTAACCTGCTAACCTCGAATTTGACATCATTGTGATTTCTTGTTGTTTCAGTCATAATAAAAATGCCCTAGGTACATTTCTCTCCTCTAGAGAATAATTCATTATTTTTGTCACGATTTTGGTATTGTAGAAACCGTGTTTTGTTCCCAGACGTGAAAATAGTATATTATATCATGAGGGACTAAAGTGCACCATTTAATTCCGTGAGTGGAGTTTGTTGCCTCGATGGCGAAGCCCAAGGGCAACAACCACTCAAGGGATATAGGCACTTTAGTCCCGAGGTATATACCCTATTTTTTGCACTTTTGGGAACATTTCCAAAATTTGGAATCTGACAATTACAATTTATTAAAAACTGAATTGCAGCAGGTCCTGGTTAGCCTGAATCAGTTGGCAGTACTGAAGTGTATTGTCAGTATAGGTATGTCAAATTCGAGATTTGAAGCTTAAGTTTTGCGTCAGTGTGTGTCAAATGACAAACAAACTAACCTACTAACCTCGTGTGTACATAAATTTACCATAGTTACGGTATCATTTTTACTTAAGTCCCTAGGGATTAAATGAGCTACTTTAGTCCCTGTTTACGGGGACTAAAGTATCAACTTTAGTCCCGGAAGTGCAAAATAGTATATTATGTATCAAGTTTTATAAACGTCATTTTAGTCACGAGTTTTATTAATCACGAGCGAAGCTCAGCGGAGCGAGTGTTTAATAAAATGAGTGACTAATAAGTTTATAAAACGAGTTGCATACTATACTTTTTCTACGACCACAAATTTAGAGAATATAACATCATATTACTTCATTAAAATTTTGACATTTATTATATTAGGTTAAATTATGCTTGACAAACGTCAAAGTGACGGTTGAAAACTAACTTGATCTTAGTTTTGGCTGCGGCTAATAAAGCAAATACTATTTGAACCTAACTTCACCCCATGACTAAAACAGCGTTGCCAACTTCAGCTCATGACTAAGAGGCTCTTTAGTCATAGGTTATGAAGGCATGATTAAAAGGTCACTTAGCGACGTGTATGTTAGTGTGTTAAATGGCATTTTAGTTACAGGAGTAGAAAAACACTATTTTTTCCACGCCCGGGAGTAGAAGTCGGTTTCAATAGCATCAAAATTGTGACAGAAGTAAAACATCTACTCCCTAGAGACTAAATAAGACAAACGTTTCCCTAGGGAGTTTTCATTATGACCGACACAACAATTATGGCAAATCCGAGGTTTTCAGGTTAGGTTTTGCGTTAGTTTTAACACAAACTGACGCAAAACGTAACCTGCTAACCTCGAATTTGACATAATTGTGAGCTCTTGTCATAATGACTTACAGTGCCACCAACTATAAAATTTACCCTAGGCTACATATTTAAAATAATTGTAACTAAAATGTCAATAAATGCCGTTTAAAAAACGGGTTTTTCGTTTTAACTCTTCCTGCAACGTGAAAAAAATAGTATATGCAACTCGGAGAGAATGCAATTTTGCTTCAGTGCAATTTCTCTCCCTCATTGCATAATCTACTATTCCTTGGATTTGAAACATTTATGTGTAAATGTTCGTATGGACGGCTTGGGGTGTTAGTAGCGTTTAATTGTTCTTCGTGAGGCGCCTTTGATATTTAACTTTTTTAGAAATTTAGCGACTATTAATGTAAGAGATAATTGTGTCTTGTAGATATCCTCTATAATTTGTCAGAGAGAAGAAAAACAGTTTGATTTTTCCTCGGAATGAAGTCCCAGCCCAGGTTCATTTAATTTAGTGTTCACGCTATAATAACATAATGTCATTTACTCTACTAATAATTTAAGGATAAAAAATACAATATAAATAAACAATACTACAAAAAATTATTGCAAGGTATTTAGGTTGGGCAAGGATTTTATATAACTCACAAAACGATTATAACAAAGATCTAATTGATTTTTTAATGTTATTAGTAAAGAAGGCGCAACATACGAAAATGATCTTTCATATTTAGAAATTACGTGTTGCGGTATGGTAAAATAATTAATTCTAACATTTACACCATGCACTTTGAATCTTCGGATTAATAAATTATGCAAATATACAGGTGTTTTTGACGCCAATAGTTTATACAAGAAATTGAAGCACAAGTATGATACCCTTGCTGATATGTTTGGTTCGCCATTCTGAAGAGATAAGGTGGTACATGACTTCTATAAGAAATGTTACAGATAAAGCGCATAAGGGCATTTTGAATCTTTTGTAGCTTTTGTTGATTATATTTTGGCAAGAAGTAATAATACACCATAGCGCAATAATCAATATGGATATATGAGGGATTTAACAAGTTTTAGTTTTAATTCTTCATCAAGTTGAAACTTGAGGTGATACAATGATTTTAGTTTATAAAGCGTAATTTTATAAACCTTATTAACATGTTCGTTAAAACAGTTTATGATTCACATAAAAGTTTAAATTTTTTGTGAGTGAAGTCCATTCAATTGCAGTACCATTAACCGTAACAATTTCATTGCATATTACATATCTATGTCTCTCCACACCTATACACATCGCTACAGTTTTATTGGGGTTTTTAAGACTTTTCCAGAGCATTTTTAAATTATTTTTATTTTGATGAACGATATACTGCATGTATGCTTTCTTATCTCTAGCTATGGATTCTTTTACATAATTTCTTCAACGGCTTACTTAGTTTTCGGGTATTTTTTATATGCTGTTTTCTTTAGCTGAATCATAACTTTTATCATATCAGTAATATACCGTGTGAATAATGTAAGACTATACATTGGCAACTTTATTTTAGCATTAATCAATTTACCCATGCTAGTAACAATAATTGTCGATTTTTTCTGTAGTCACTATGTTGTTATTTTGTTTACAAATCGATAGCATAAAAAATTTAGCTTTTGTTTAGCATTTTGTAATATCAAGGAAACAAATACAAGCAAATGATCAGAGTTGCTGTTGATGTCGAATATGCCGCAGTGCTCAAAGTCTAAATTTTCAATGACATCAATTAATGACTCCGCAGTTTGAGTAATCCTTGTTTATTTATAATTTGTCTTAGATGAAAGTCTGACATTAAAAATTTGTGTCATGTAACAAATCAATATTAGAGTCACCTAACAATACTAAACACTGAGTGTTTAGATAAACTTGCTCTCTAACGTCAGACTTCGTACTTACTGTAGGAGGTTTGTAAACCATGCGGACATGTTCGTAATGTAAACTAGTATCCACAATTGTTCAATTCCGTTCTCATAAATTTCTGAAACGCTAATTACATCATGATTATTTTTTAAAACGTAGTTTTTAAAACTCAAAAGGTTTGATGTAATTAAGCGAACACTAATATGGTTAAATGTTATTAATCGTGTATTTTTGTTTAACGATGCTAGCTACACCATTGCTGTATTTTATAAACAAATTATTGTATTGTTTCCTGGTATAAGTCTAATTCGTTTTTAATCTCCTTGTGGTAGTCTTGCTTCATTTTCGTTTGATCCGTAGAGATAGCAATGTCGAAGTTGAAATTCTTTAATTTCCTTTTATTTGTAAGCACTACAAAAGCATCGTCCTTAGAAGCAAGCTCGACTTTTAACGGAGCTGATTTGTTATCACGAGGTTTTTCAAGTCTATATACTTTCAAGACATCAGTTTTTACATTAGCAGCTGTTTGTAAATAATCATTGTTTGCACGTAGCTTGTATATTATAACGTTTCACTCTCTCTTCTGTCTTCCTACAACTTCCTGAATCATCACCCTCGTGAAATGTTTCTTTATCGGGTCTTTTATTATGTTTTAACGCATTAATGTCTTCTAACAAAGTCACTTATTTCTGCAAATCTTAGATAGCTTGTAAAAGTGGATTGTTATCACTATAATAAAAACTTGGTTTAAATTGTTAAATTGTTTTGAACTTTTGCCACTATTGTGGTTTCTTCATAAAAATTAAAGTTAAAATTACACAGTATCTGAAATACAAAATGTTTAAAAATTAGATAGGTGGACAGATAGAAATGTCCTTAAACATGTGACTCGCGAGCTTCAAAGGTTACCATTTTTTATTTCATTAAAGAAACGCATTTTTATATAAAAAAAATAAATAACCAGGCCAAAAACTTCTCAGCTCCGAGATCCACTCGACTAAACTGATAGATGACGAGCAAATTCCCGTTGAGCAAAATGCCATTCCAAAAGTTAAATTTTAAAAGTTTAAAATAAATGTAAAAAAATAGAAGAGGAACTTTTATATGATATAGTAAGTGCTGTTTAGTTTATCAATATCTGTTTTGTAATAATAGATAATAATAATAATATTTCCAAAACTAATTTACACAATTTTTTAAATCAATATTAAATATTTGAATGGAAGAGCGAGGGCAATCAGATGAACCCTGCTAAGGGAATCCCTGCTCTTCCTTACCATTGCAGGAAGAAAAAACATCATAAATGACAACAATAAAAAATCACCAAGCAGGTGAAGCAAAGATAACAACATAATCCATATTTTAAAATAAAAAATTTAGCTGCAATGTGCAATACTCAGTCATTCAGGAAGAATTACAACTAAAAATAATAAAAAACCATGCGTTAATATAAAATTGAAAAAATAATACAAAAATTAATAATGAATTTAGTCTAATCAGTGTCATCAAATAAGCAACCTTTTTGTCGAAATTTAAAAGTACATAGAGCAGAAGTATATTATAGGAGAATGGACGCTTATACAATTGAGACTGATGTGATGGAAGATCTAGGTATAAGATCTATTTGTCTCAAATTCCAATTAATTTATGAATATCAGTACGAAATTTTATTTTATTGTATTTACAAGTAAGGAGGGGATTTATTGATGATTATTTTATAGTAAAATACGAAAGAATGTAGTAGACTCCGTTTTTCCATACTGAGCCTCTTTAATTTTGTGTGAGATATGTTCGCGGCGTCTAATATCATGGACAAGTCGCACACAAGTGTTTTGAACAATTTGAACTTTTTTGCTAGGTGCATTATCAATACAAGGACCATACACGATATCGCTAGATGAAAATACTTTTTGATCATACTGTAGATTCAACTATACAAATAAGTTAGAAACACCAGATTTGCTAATCAAGTCCATAAAAAAATAATTGAACTATTAATACCACACCTCGATAACATCATGCCCTTTCTTACAACCTTAATTCCTCTATTAACCACCAATGGAGCACGACAGTACACTGAATTCGTAAAAACTAGCATCCAACCTGTAGTAACATTAAGGAATAACAAAAGGCGAAGCTATCCATGTATACTAATAGAAATACTAAAGCTAATTAAACTTAAGAACAAAACAAGGCGTAAATGGCAAAGGACGCGTAGGCCGCCTTTAAAAATACTAATAAATCAATTCATCCACAAAGTTAGATGGGAACCGGTAACTACAAGTTCAGAATGTATAACAACTATATAGAAGAACTTGAACCACGCGACGCAACAATGTGGCAGGTTACGAAGAAACTAATACGACAACTGAACATTATTCCTCCATTACCATACAGCAATATCACATACGTCACGGATGAAGAAAAAGCCAATGTGCTGGCAGCGCACTAAGAACATATCTTCACACCAAATGACAGAAATATAGTACACGATCATTTACAAGAAGTGAGCACAACTGTCAATGACTTTATCAGCTGGAATTCGAAAGAGTTTGTACCAACGTCATCAACAGAAATTAAAGAAATTATCACAAAACTCTCAAACAAAAAATCCCCGGGATCAGATCTTATAACAAACTCAATAACTAAACAACTTAGAATAAAGTCAGTAGCGTTCTTAGCTAGAACCTTTAATGCATGTCTCAGACTTGGTTATTTCCCAAATAAGCGAAACATGCTATTATACTACCTTTTCCTAAAAATGGCTAAAATAAACGTAGATCTAATAGTTATGGTCAAATAAGCTTACTTTTAACGCTCTCAAAGCTACTGGGAAAAATATTCACACACGACTTCAAATCATACTGGAAGGGCAAAACATCATACCATATTATCAACTTGGTTTAAAAAAAAACTCGATCACGCACCAGCTTTTAAGATTAACGGAAACTATAGAAAGAGGTTTCGAGAACAAGGTATATACGGCATAGGTTATGACATGGAGGACTTAAATATGAAATGATGAAACTAGGACGTCCAGACTCATCGACGCCATAACGTCGTTCATTACAGAGAGAAAATTTGCTGCTCGGGTGCACGCTACATTCTCCACCTAAAGAAAAATTGAGGCGGCAGTACTGCAAGGCAGAGCAGTAATCGGGCACTTTTTATAGAGCACCTGTCAATCATCCGATTAAATTGATTGACCTAATTAAATTGATCTGATTAAATGACCTAATTAATTTCGCGGATTGCTCTAATTAATTTTGATATGTGCTACTGATTAAATTACGCATTAGCTACTGATTAAATTACGCGTCGCCCATTTCTTAATTTGCTTCCGGAATTACGCGGCGGCCATTTAAATTTCAATTTTCGCGCGAATATTTGAATTTGCAATTTTTCAGATTTTTTCTAAGTTCCATTTTTGAATTTAAACTTCCCGGGGGTCGGCCATCTTGGTTTTTTGCGCACGCAATTCTCTCGGCAGCCATTTTAATTTCAATTTAGCGCCCGTTTTGAATTTCAAATTGGTAAATCTGTCTCTCTTGTACTCATTGGGTATTGGCTGTCTCCTTTGCATTCACAGGATGGATGTTTATATTTAAAAAAATCTCTAGGCGACTCGGATTTGAACCCTCTACGTTCGTGTTTATATTTGGGTTGCATTCGTGTACGCCTCTAGACCAACAAAGCGCCACGGATTTAAAGGTTTTGAACAGAAGGCCATTTCACTGTTCTGTCGTCACGCTTTCATGTTTTAAACTAAATATTTCTTTTTAGTTATAATTTATAAGAGCGGAACTGCATAGTCTATAGTTTTAAAGGTTTGATAATAATTTAAAAAAACTGGTTTCGTAAGTGGCCTTGATGGAATTAATTACTTTATTTTTATCATTCGGCCCAACAGGTCCTGACTTGTCGGCGACGATAGGCAAATGCAGGTCGTAAATATAAAACGAGTTACAAATTTGAGTTTAATATATTCCTGAAATACCTCTGTTCAGATAGCTTTTATTCTATTAAAAATTTGACGGGCCGCGATTTTAAAATTACCTAATTTTAATTACAGAAGTTTGATTTTACACATGATAATTAACCACATGTGAATAATTAGTTTGAATCGGGATATCCGCGGCGGCCATTTTTGGATTTGATTACGTCAGCCGAAGTCTTCCGTCTCACTCATCGCAGCTGTTCTTTCTTGCTCGCATTTGTTTAATTTAAAAAAAGCTTTTTGCGCCGGCCCCTAGTCGGATTTGAACCCTAGTTGTCACGAGATTGTCATGTTTGGCTTTTATTTTATAAGTAAGCCTCTGAAATTGTGTCATTATATCGATCAAAACTGTATTTTAGTTTTAAAAATCCCAGTATAAATGCAAACAACGAAAATAAAAACGCAAACACTTTGTAATAAAGAAATATATTGTTATTAAAATAAATGTGTTCACAATACTCGACTCTTATTTCTAAAAAATTACTTCAAGTCAATTTACAAAAAATGTTTTAGATTAGAACACGTTTGTACAGTTTTAAAATGCATGGTAGACGATTTTGTATTTAATCAAAAGTACATTGCTGATAAAAAGGTAGCAAGTGTCTTTTCTAAGTGAAAGGGCGGCTCCGACCCCCTAGCGGGTAAAGGGTTGCTGTTGAAAGAGAATCGGATTATATCATTATATGCCACAAAACTCTGAGGTTTTACAATAAAATTGCATTTGATATTCAGGTAAATTGGTGGCTTGCTTAAAAGCCATTTATTCTTGATGTTTGGCGGCTAAGGTGAGCAAAAAGTTACTTCTATGTTGAAATAAACGGGACCAGCTTAAAACTTTGCTAATCTTTAGACTGTGTGCTGGTTTTTAATAATACTTACGATATTTTTCTTTTCGTAATTAAAAAACATGTAGGTTAAACATAAAAGTACAGCAGTAGAGCCGCCGTGAACAAACTAACTTAAAAATGAGTGTTGAATGTTTTAAGATAGAAATTTTTTTTGCACCAAGACCTACATAAATGCAATTTATCGAAATATTTCGGCCACCTATTATAAAATGACTGTTCATAAAAACCGATCTACCATATAAGTCTAAAGATTAGCAAAGTTTTAAGCTGGTCCCGTTTATTTCAACATAGAAGTAACTTTTTGCTCACCTTAGCCGCCAAACATCAAGAACAAATGGCTTTTAAGCAAGCCACCGATTTACCTGAATATCAAATGCAATTTTATTGTAAAACCTCAGAGTTTTGTAGCATATAATGATATAATCCGATTCTTTTTCAACAGGGTTACCCGCTAGGGGGTCGGAGCCGCCCTGTCACTTAGAAAAGACACGTGCTACCTTTTTATCAGAAATGTACTTTTGATTAAATGCAAAATCATCTACCATGCATTTTATAACTGTACAAACGTGTTCTAATCTAAAACATTTTTTGTAAATTGACTTGAAGTAATTTTGTAGAAATAAGAGTCGAGTATTGTGAACACATTTATTTAATAACAATATATTTCTTTATTACAAAGTGTTTGCGTTTTTATTTTCGTCCGTTTGCATTTATACTGGGATTTTTAAAACTAAAATACAGTTTTGATCGATATAATGACACAATTTCAGATGCTTACTTAGAAAATAAAAGCCAAACATGTCAATCTCGGTGTTACAAATTAAAGACCGTCGTGCCATCAAACCTGCACCGATTTGTTGGAAAACAAGATGCAGTTTTCTTATAAAAATCCAGGTTTTGTGCAGTGTCGTGTTTTTCGAGAGGGTTTAATACACCCGTCCCGCTCAAGTAAATGAATATAATACCCCCAAAAACCTGCAGGCATAAACTTGTCTATTTCTCGCGCGAAAATAATTTTAACGAATTTTAAGTAACCGCCCCCAGATTCCCACGTAGAGTATGCGCAAAACTCGTACCTATCCATAATGCAAAGCAAAATAGGAAGCTAGAGAGGCCAATGAGGGCTGGATGAGATAGCAAATTAAAATTAAAAAACGCCTAATTGTAATTTCTTCAGACAAAGTTTAAATTGATATTATTATGAAATTTGAGCATAAATTTAAAACAACCACATAGACTAATAGGCCATCGAGAAAAGTTTGTTTGAATTTTCATAGATGATCCAACAGTTGCAGGCCAAATCTCCTGGCCGCGCGTACAAGCCACGACCTGTTGGGGCGTATGATAAAAATAAAATAATTAATTCCATCAAGACCACTTACGAAACCAGTTTTTTAAATTTATTATCAAACTTTTAAAACTATAGACTATGCAATTCCGCTCTTATAAATTATAATTAAAAGAAATATTTAGTTTAAAAATATGGAAGCGTGACGACACATCAGTGAAATGGCCTTCTGTTCAAATCCGTGGCGCTTCGTTGGTCTAGAGGCGTACACGGATGCAACCCAAATATAAACATGAACGTAGAGGGTTCAAATCCGAGTCGCCTAGAGATTTTTTTAAATATAAACATCCATCCTGTGAATGCAAAAGAGACAGCCAATACCCAATGAGTACAAGAGAGACAGATTTACCAATTTGAAATTCAAAACGGGCGCTAAATTGAAATTAAAATGGCTGCCGAGAGAATTGCGTGCGCAGAAAACCAAGATGGCCGACCCCCGGGAAGTTTAAATTCAAAAATGGAACTTAGAAAAAAATCTGAAAAATTTCAAATTCAAATATTCGCTCGAAAATTGAAATTAAAATGGCCGCCGCGTAATTCCGGAAGCAAATTAAGAAATGGGCGACGCGTAATTTAATCAGTGGCTAATGCGTAATTTAATCAGGAGCACATATCAAAATTTTTTAGAGCAATCCGCGAAATTAATTGGGTCAAACCGCGGATTTAATTGGGTCAAACCACGGATTTAATTAGGCAAAACCGCGTATTTAATTAGGTCAAACGGCGGATTTAATTCGCGGATTTAATTGGGTCAATTAATTTGATTGCTCCACTTTAGATGTCGCACTTCTACTCAGAGTACTCGGACCAACACTGTTGAACCTCCATGCCCATGATCTAGCATCACGCAAAATGAAAATCTTGAGAGAGTAGTTAACAGTCTTAAAACTGCACTAAATACGCTATGCTTATGGTTCGACAACTGGAAAATCCAGATTAATGCAACAAAAAGCCAGGTTAAAGTATTCACTCTGAAACAAATTGAGAATCTTCAAAACGTAAGAATCAATCGAAATATAATTGAATAAAAAAAATTTTAAAGTAAGTGAATATTATAGACAAGACTCTACTTACTATACCCGCTGATAAACAGAAAGTCTCCGTATTGAGTGTACATCGTTAATCCATAAAACTATATTACGACCTATTATAATGTACTGGTGTCCAGTTTGGAGCAACACATCTAAGACCCATTTAAAAAAAAACTGCAAGTATTGCAAACTAACATTTCAAGAATTACAGTGAACACACCATTGTTTATAAGAAATGAGCAAATTCATAGAGAACTTAACTTACCAATTGTGGAAGAATTTATAAAACACCTGTGTAACAAATTCTTTGCTAATAATGCTAATATAAATGAGTGTCCTAGTGCGATGTTTTACAGCCTCGGCCAGATAAACAAACATCAAAGACTAAAAAGAAAACTCCCACAGGATCTGCTGTGAACAATTAGAATCAATTATGAACTAGCAGTGAATAACGACTAACAGTCTATGTAGCATAAACATAGAAACTTAATGTATTAAGAGGTATGTAGACCTCACTCAGTAGTTATTAGTCCTAAGCAATTGTATAACTGAGTCATGAATAGTAAATGTATGTTGAACTGACTTGAATAAAAAAAGGATTTACAGCATTACAACCACTGTGCGTCATACCACCGCGCTCCACGTATTGCACTGAACTTGAACGACTAATCAGCGTTACATCGCTCTGAGCGGCTGGCACAGAGGAACACACCAACCTTCAGATCGTAGAGCGACTTTCACTCTGACGATGCAAGCTACAAGCTCTTCCGTTAGATAATATGGGTGCACAAACAGCAACAAGGCCAAATGCCTCAGTATCCTCGTACTCAGACAACACGATCCACCAAAGAGTACGGCAATTGCGAGGATCCTTGCTGGAGTTTACAAGGTGCAAAGCACATTAAGCCAGAGAATACTGGCTGTTTATTTTTCTTTATTTTCTTTATTGTTCTTTATGAGTGTTTAAAGACTAATATGTATTTGTTTATTTGTGTAATCTAATTGGCTTTTGATGTGCAGATGTTTGAAGTCTTTTTCAGCCCCACAACACCACCGGCGCAGGTCGGTTTTCTGGTTTTGGCAATTAGTGACTTTTGACAACCACGGCTAGGATATATAGCCTAAGCGTTTTACTTTTTCTGAGCTAGCTAGGTATAGGAGCAGGGCAGTAATTTATGAAAATGCTAAGGTGTATGAAACGTGTTTCTTATTCAAGAAATGTAAGCATTGAGTAATTTTACAACCAAGCAAATTTAATGGTAATTATAAACACAAACATCAACTCTGATGTAATGGCGAACGTTCGGCGTTTATAGGTCTCGGTCAGTCGAACTGCGTACAACCGACCTAACAATAGTAGAGGAGATTTTACTGAATTGTTTCGTTATGCTTAGTATAGGTGGCTTATTATTCGTCGAACTGTAAGCATACAGTAATACCTTTGCAGTTTTAAGCGGTACGAATAAGTAACACGTTTTAAGGTTTAAGTGTCACTCACGTTGATAGACTGAAAAATACACGAGAAACTTTAACTCATCTATTGAAATGTCATTTTATATCATCTTAATTATTTTAATATTTGTAATTATGTAGGTTTAACTCTTTTAATATAGGTACATATATCCAGGGAATTACATCTTCAATTTTTTATTTTCCTTGCAGAAGTATAGCTTGATTCAGAAATGTCTCGGCTTTAATTTTGTTTATATACGAATTGCCAACGAACGTGTATTTCATATAAATAGGGCTTTTCGGATCATTTGCAGTACTAAAAGTACTAAAACCTTTTCCTTCGTAATTTCTTCGGAAGCTGATTTGTTTCAAATTGATATGTGCTACTCACAAAATAATATAGGAATAACTATGAGTTAACGCCGAATGCCAGTTTCTTCATTCGCTTTACAAATCTGGGTAGATTTTAGCGGGTTTCACAAGTTGCCTTCAGCTGTCCTTTTGTTTGTTTTTCTACTTCATTATACATCATCCCCTACATCATTCCCCAAATGAGTAGAATTTTGCAGAAAGTGCTAAAATTTTAAATTATTCTAACATAATTTCTTTGTTTTTATCATTGTTCTGTTAAATCAAGTCATGTAGGAAACAAGGCAAACGCTAATTAGTGATGACAGAGAGTATTTCAGGCTTGTATTGTTGTTTTTTCTAAGTATGGTAATGATGGAGCCTTCTTCGAAATTCTACCATAGCTGCACGATCAATTACACTGCAATAGCCATAATACACAAAATGTATTTCTGCATATTCACATTCAAAAAAAGGTTCTATTATTAATTCTACGATTACAAACCGTCAAACAGAGGTGGGCAAATTACTTTTAAAAAGTAATTAATTACTAATTACCAATTACCGCCCAGTGTAGTAATTTAATTACCAGAGATTCAATTACTCACAGGAAATAGTAATTCAATTACCAATTACTTAGTAATTGTACAACATCAATTACTTTCAATAAAAATTATTATCATATAGTGGCATTTAGTCGAATTTTCTTGCAAGTTGCAACTATCATTAGTGTCGTGTCGATTCGTAATCGTTATCTAAAAATGCTTAATTTTTATGTTTTGTTAACTATAATAACCTAATACTTTATCACTCTTGAAGGTTTTTTGATAATTAAATCTTCTAGCTACATGCACCCTTCACCAAAACCAAAAGTTTTTAGTTTGTTTTGATGTAAGATGTAAGTAAATAAATAAATTCAAGGATAACAATTATACAGGCTGCCCCCCAAAAAAATGGGACACCGATTTGGCATAGATTCCTTAGGTTATAATAAACCGATTAAACCTAATATATTTTAGTACAAAGTCTCTTCAGTAAGAAGGTATAGGGACTTGGAAGTTCAAATCTATATATTTTTTTATATTAGTTTCCACATAAGTTATCACTAAAGTTGAGCTTTATATCACGATTGTGTATTTAGTTGCCGAGGTCCGAAGGGCCAAAGCAAATAAACCACACAAGGATTGAAATGGAACGTCCAATGCCCAGGGGTACATTGTTTTTTTAAATCGAGAAATCGCGAAGTTACCACATTTTAACCAACTTCTATAGGTTACGTTGACGTCGCTTGACGTTTACCTATCGCCCAGACGCCTACAAAAAGTTGTAAAACAATAGATTACTTCACTGCCGATTTCTCGTATTTTATTTGACGATTTTAACGTTCTTCACTGCCAATTTTTAAAAAAAATCGAATATGAAGAAATGTCGAATTTAATTTTGGCTAGATTTTGTAATGATATTAGAAAAAATAGTACCCTGAATATGTTATAAAAGTGATTTTTCCATGTTTGTGATAAATTAATCCACTCCCTTTGTATCACTCGCTCGTAAATTAAACGTTGAAAAACTTTCACTTTTCTTAACTTGTAGAACAATCTATTATTAAATACGCTTAACATGAGGCTGAATGACGAAAATATGTAACTTACCTATGTATACAGGGTGGAGCACTGGATTTCTTAAGTGTTTGACAGCAAATTTCTATTTAGATTTTGTAGAAGAACGATCCAATTGGCGCAACTTGAGCATTTTTTGTTGGCTCTGTTCGAAAATACTTTTTTACCCCTTTATACGAAAGTGACATTTTCTGTCGCCTGTTAGGGGTATAGGGAAAATATACGTTTGGGTCCCTGGTTGGTTTCCAATGGCAGTGGGAGGGAGTATAATACATTGACTGCCGTTGCCATTAGAGACGGGAGACAATGTGATTATGATTAATAATAAATCAACTAGCCTCCTGGTTTTAATATTTAAATATTTTTTAATGCAGCTGATTACAAGAGATAGTCTCATCATAAAATGTAAAAGTGTATTATGTATAAATCTGGACTAAAACATCATTTCATCTCTTGCAAGATTACAGTAAATTGATTAGGTACTGTTCTCGCAAATTCTGAAGAACTAAACTACATCTGCGGGAGGGCATGCTACATTATTCTCCCTAGTAATACAAATAGTTATTAAAACTGTATTAGGTAACTTCTGAAATTTTAAAACAAAATATCAATTTGGTGTTGATCAGGGACCGTTGAAAGTTGACAGATGACTGATAAACCGAGTTGAAAACGGCTGATTGAAATAAGAATTCGTACTTTAGATACAAAAACAAAAGGCATTTGCCCAAGCACGTAACAATGAAGTCATTTTTACACTCAAGTGACCTTTATACTATGTGTTCAAAAAGAAATTACATAAGGGTTGAATATGGCAATTGTTAGAATTTTCAATCGCGATATCAGCGTATAATATAAACTTATGACAGCAACAACAGTGATTATGTTAATGAATTCTAAAGCTTGCTGTTGCCAATACTTTTATATTCCATGGCCAACCCTTAAGTAATTTCTTTTTGAACACACCGAATAAGAAAATTACTGTGAACGCTCGACATTTAAATTGCTCAGGTTCCTTTCATATTTTTACTTCTAATTTCAAAATGTTATTAACATCTTTAATAATACCTATTTTAAGTTTAGGGCAATAAAATATTTGAAATTACGTAAATTAGGTCACTATACACAGTTCTTTTAAAAAACTAAAAGGAATTTTGTGTAAAATCATTAAGAAGCCAATATTTGAATGTCTCGTAATTTGCAAGGGGGTTTTTAATAATAATCGAAGCTAAAATGCTGCAGCAGTCCATAAAAATTATGCACTAGTGCCAGTATACAAAGCAGCATATGAGCATTATAAGTCAAGAAAGCGACAAAGAATGGATAATTTACAAAATGTTCAATGCAAGAATGCGGTAAACTTAGCGGCGGCGTTTTAAAATTACCAATCGCCATAATGCATTTTTGAGTCAACCAGACATGGGATTTTGCAATTAGGTACATTTTATATATATGTTTTCCGCTGTTTAAATGTTGTTATTGGATTTTGTCCGTCTAACTCAATTCCTCACTCAAAAACGCAATTTTCTGGACTTAAGGTCTGTTACACTTGCACGGATCGTTAAAGCAAGCAAATTGAAATGAATAAATAATCATTATGAACCAATATCGTCTAATGAAGCTATTTAAAATTATTATTTTATCGTAGGTATGGTAATCTGTAATGTACTTACCGCAAATATTCTTATAGCGTCTTACACTTAGCGTCTCTCACAATAAATATTAGTGTCACTGTTACAAGCTACAGATACACGCATTAATGCTCGTGGATGCGTCATACAAAATGCAGAAGTTGCTGTTATTCGACTCGTCAGAGGAAATAATAAATTAGGCTTATATTGCGCGGGGAACACCCTGCGATTTGCTTAATATGTAACTTAATAAGACCTTATCTTATTTATGCGTTCTGGAGATTTAGCACCCTATCGAGGTCAGTATTCAGTAATCTAAATATCACAAAGTAATTCAATTACCTCGAGTAATTTCAGTTACCACAAGTAATTCAAATACCTATAAAGTAATTTAAATACTTTACAGTAATTTAATTACACGAAAGTAATTGAGTAACTGAATGCAGTAATTAATTACTTTTAAAAAGTAATTTTCAAGTACTTTCTAACAAAGATGGCAATTTCCAATTACAATTACCGCATTTTGAAAAGTAATTCAATTCCAGGGCAAATAAACAAAAAGGAATTCAATTAGTAATTTAATTAAAAAGTAATTAATTACTGCCCAGCTCGGCCTACAAAGTATACACATCCACTCTTGTCACAGATCCCCTATAAGACAATTAATTGTTGTTTATTAAAAGATAAAAACTTATTGCTTTTTCTGTCCACAGAAACATAAAATGGCAATATTATCGGACTGCATTTGTTTGGATATTTTGGCGACCTTAGTAGCAGCAATCGCAGGGCTGATAACTTACTTCAAATGGTCATACAAATACTGGGAGAGAAAGAACATTCCCTACTTAGAGCCTACCTTTCCTTTTGGAACTTTGGACAATCCTTTCGGCGATTCCAGGCCATTTAACGAGCAAAGTAAGCGATCCTATGACTTCTTCAAATCTAAGGGACACAAGCATGGCGGTTTATTTGCATTCGCAACCCCCATGTACATGCCTATTGATCCAGAATATCTAAAAAACATCTTCGTTAGAGATTTCGATCATTTTATGGATCGTGGGGCGTATTACAATGAAAAGGACGACCCAGTCAGTGCGCATCTCTTTAGTATCGAAGGAAAGAAATGGAGAAATCTTCGTATTAAGCTTACACCAACGTTTACTTCGGGAAAAATGAAAATGATGTTTCCTATACTCATCGAATGCTCTAAACAACTGAAAGCTGCTATGGATCACAGCTGTTCAAAAGAAGAACCTGTGGATATTAAAGATATGTTAGGCCGTTTTACGATTGATGTAATTGGTTCTTGTGCTTTCGGCATAGAATGCAACAGTTTCACAAACCCGAATTCTGATTTTCGAAAATACGCAAAGAAAGTTTTTATGACTACCCCCTTAGAGCAATTCAGAAATTTTATATCTTTCATTGCTCCAAACCTAGCCAGGTCTTTAGGATTCAGAATGACGCCAAAGGATTCTGCTGATTTTTTCATGAATGTAATTAAAAACACAGTGGATTATAGAGAACAGAATGGTGTAGAACGTAAGGACTTCATGCAATTATTAATAAACTTGAAAAATAACATTAAGGACGAGAATGGAGAAGATCACGCACATTTACATGATGGGAAAAGCTTGACCATAGAAGAGTTGGCTGCTCAAGCATTTGTCTTCTTCCTGGCTGGATTTGAGACTTCTTCCACTGCAATGACGTTTTGTCTTTACGAGTTAGCTATAAATCAGGAAATTCAAAATAGACTGCGAGAGGAAGTCAATGCTGTTTTGGGGAAATACGACGGGAAGCTTACTTATGATGGCATAATGGAGATGAAATATATGGCTCAAGTTCTTGATGGTCAGTAAACAATTCTCTAAAAGCATGTTATCATATATTGATTGTCAGATGTAAAATTGTTTTAAAACCTGTTGTACAAGTAATAGATATTAACGATACAAGTTTGATTATGAGCATCTTAACGAAACGAGTTTGATTGATAAAATGAGGCGGTGAGCCGAGTTTTGCGGCAATCAAACGAGTCTCGTTAAGTGCCATAAGCAAACGTGTATTGTTCAATATTTTATCTTCATCAATAATTTTTGGTTCAATGTATTTTTTTATAATATCCTTTACCGCACTCAGTGCAGTAATGAAGCTCTTAACGATACTAAAATTGATTTGATTAATAGTCTATAACAACATCGATCAAGATAAAATAGTAATACCTAACTACCCATACTACTTTGGATGGAAGCTAGGAATCTATTATTACAATAGAATTAATGGTTTCGTATTGTGTGCATTATAGTTAATGTTTCTAATTCCTGCTTAATATTACATTTCAGAAACGTTAAGGAAGTACCCTCCATTGCCATCTTTAAACAGAAAATGCATAGAAGAATACCAAATGCCTGGAACTGACTTTATTTTAGAAAAAGGCACTCCAGTCACAATTTCTGTATTTGGCTTGCACTATGATGAGGAGTACTTTCCTGAACCTGAAAAGTTTGATCCCGAGAGATTCAGTGAGGAGAACAAAAGCAAAATTGTACCTTATACCTACTTACCGTTCGGAGAGGGACCTAGAAATTGCATCGGTGAGTAACTTCCAGGTCATGTAACTGTAAGCCTATGTTCACTTTTTCAGGCCTTCGATTTGGAATCATGCAAGCTAAACTTGGGCTTGTAACTTTATTGAAGAACTACACCTTTTCGCTGAACAAGAAAACCCAGGTGCCTCTCAAAATGAACCCTTCCAGTTTTGTTTTGTCTGCACTTGGAAGTGTTTGGCTGGACGTTAAAGAAGTTCGCAAATAGATAACGGTCATCTGCAGCAGTTCAGGCACTGAACAGTATTTATGCATGTTTAATTGGTACTTATAAACTACGTTAAATTATAAATGTAGGTCTATAAATCACGTATTGTAAATAAACTAATAATATGTAACTTAGTTTGTACGGGCAGCACTTTTCTATTAGCCAGCCAGTCGATTGAACGGGGCAATAAATAAGTCCAAAAAAAATGTGTTTTGTTGTATGCACCAAGCACAACAAGAGAAGAAATCGAGCGAAATTATATTGATCTCCACTCTAGGTCTGAGGCAATACTAGTTGTGTGAGTGCCTACAGCATACATGACCAAGCAGCATTGCTTAGCAATAGATGCATCTCCGGCAGCACTCAATATTTATATGATATGAATTTTATATTTCGGTAATATTTGTAGGGTACAAATCTCGTTTAAATATTTTCAAGCTAAAACTAAAATTGTATTAAAATTATATGAAATGCTACACAAAATATTTACCATTAATGTTTTTAAAATCTTTGTGTAATAATTTCGTGGCAATATTTTAAGGTTAGTGTTTGGGGAGCATTTATATAATATTGTATTTTAAGTTGCTTAAAATATTAAAGTATATAATATTTCAAGTAGTATTAACTTTGTGAGATCTAGCAAATATTAATCTACTATTTGGAACGAAGATACCTGCAATATTGCAGGAATTCTGAGGAATGATGAAATAAATATATTATTGAAACATTATTTCTAACATTTGTCCAAATATTTGTGAAATTTTGCAAAAACATATTTAAATGATATTTGACGGTAATATTAAAGATATTTAGAATAAATTATTTCTAGTTTATTTTTCAACTACCTTCAGTACCCAGTTTATTCTAATACGAACTAAAATCCAGTAAAATCGTTGGCCCATTTAAGTTGTTTATTACAATATTCGTTTTTAAAAGTAATATAAGATATAGTACAGTAGAGGTTAAAACAGCTTGTAACAATTCTTATCTGTTCAAAACTTCCAGTGCTTTCCAAGATACTTAACTTAATTCGTCGAATTCTTCATGTAGGCGGAATTTACTTATTATCCGGAAGCCTTTTAGTAGGTGGATGGCATACTGGTGCACTTACATTTCTAGAAATTTTAGTAGAAACAGTCTTGACTTACGGTATTTTGTCCATACTTTTGCAATATGAATGCCTAAATGATAAAATACAATGCTTCAATACCCTAAGCCATAGAGAAGGAAATTAAAGGTAAGAGCATTGGCGACAATTTAGTAACCTTCCTGGAATGAATGCATTTTCACACCTATACCTCGTCGCTGTATGCATATTATCGGCAGTGGCGGCTGTAATTTGAATAAATATGTACATAAGAATTTGATTATTTGTAATAATAACACACCAATCATATTATCTCAGTAAAATCTAGCAAAGATCGTTCTACTCTGTAAAACAAACACACCTGTAATATGTAAAAAGAAATCTTGAGAAACGCAGAAATTTCCATCGCAACGCATACATTCATCACTAGTGACGACCGGTGAACTTTCCTGGATAGGAAAGAAGAGGAAGCTATCGGTATGTAATCTTAACATTTACAAAACAATAATAGTTTGTAAGTACCTATCAGATTAGTCATTAGCATGACTGGTATTCACATTTACATTTTAGGTGTCCGCAGAAAACAATACTCGGCAACAGAAGCTGATATGAAATTCACTGCAACAGATTTTTTGGCAACTGCTAAAGGGAGACTATCAAGGGCACGAAAGATAAGGAAGGTAAATGCATATGTGTTGTAATTTTTTCATCGGTTTCAGGATATTAAGGCTTTGTTTATACAAAAGTAGGCTGGCAACTAATTCATAGTTGTAATATTCCTTTACAGTACATGGCAACCATTACCATACTGCAACCGATAAACTATTGAACAAACAACGAAAGTTATGAATCATAACAGCCTTAGATGTCTTAAAATCCTCGCTCTACAAACTTGGATTTCAAAACATGCAGCAGTTATAATATTCATTACATTCCTAGATGTGTTAATAGCTATAACGTACGTGTATAACATATGTTAGGGTCAGATGTAATAATGTAATACACATTTTAATATAAGAAACCATAGGAACTGTTTATAGTATTTAACATTACAAGCCAGGTAAAACAGGTTTTACTGGCGATAGGATTGGGATGACTGGCGAGCCGTTAGGCGAGCCTGTCATATCCTTGAGCCAGTGAAAATGGTTACCTGGCGTGTATTGTTGAATGTTTTATTTGTTCCTCCCTTGTAAATAACTAGAAATTCACCATTTATTCAAAATGTCAAACTGACAAACAACTAAATTAATCAATATGACACATACTAAGGAAGACAACTCTGGCTTTGCACGCTATCATTTATCTATGAGCACGCTTGTAAAATATAACTGGCTAGCCAGTAAAAAATTTACTGGCTAGCCAGTTAAGAAACATTTTCAAGGTGAATACAGTGACTTGATAAATTGATGTTTACAAGTGACGAACAAATACAAAAATTTTTTATTCAGAAAGTAACTCAGTGAGTCTTTCAATTATAGTTAAGTTTCTTAAGAAATACTCTGAGCTTTATAAATTGAGTTTGTAGATATTTTATAAATAAACGTGGTTTTTTTCTCATAATTATAAATTCAAGCCAAATTTTAATTATAGCATTATGAACAGATAATTTAATTAAATCGATTTCAAAATTGTGATAAATGACTTTGGATAACGGCTAATACATAAGTATAATATTATTGTATAGTGATTTCTAAACAAAAACTGCAAAATTTAGTACGTTATTGTGATTACCCCACAATCTTGCATAGGTACATAACTACACTCTAATTTCATTTAGATTGACGAAACCAAATGATAAAAATTACCTGTTAACAACTGGTTGTCCTTATCAAAAGTCTGTGGCAGTGAGTAGAGCTGTATATTATTCAAAAATCATTTTACTAATAATGAAATCTAATGTTTTTTTCTATTTCAATGTTATATTTGAATGACTTTTACTGTATTTGACAAATGTAATGTGTTAATAAAAACCGTGTTTTTAATAAACTATTCTATTTTTGCAATACCAATAAATAAACCGGACTCAAACAGATAAATATCTTTTATTATTATTATTATTATTAATTAAGCTGAATAATCCGCGTGCTTGTAAACTAGTCTGAATAAATTTTTACGATTTTCTGTCAAACTTTTTTGCTGTGAAGAAGTATATCTCGTCAATTTTCCGCCACAAAAAGCTTTTGTTGAGCTGCAAATTTACATGACAAA
The DNA here is from genome assembly GCA_940337035.1 of Agriotes lineatus. Classification (NCBI taxonomy): domain Eukaryota; kingdom Metazoa; phylum Arthropoda; class Insecta; order Coleoptera; family Elateridae; genus Agriotes; species Agriotes lineatus. The sequence goes on from CALNHX010002867.1 coordinate 22,083, forward strand.
TTTCTTAGCAAAACATTCTGACAGAAAACTTCAAAATTTAATCGGCTATTTCAATGCACTTGGGATAGTACTGTTCGTTATTTATCCTCAGTATTACTGTAACAGATATTGGAAATATTTCTACAATACTTTGAATAAATATTATGTGTACATTATTTCTAATAATTTTGAAATATTTCTTCCAATTATTAGCACAATGCTTTCAAGCCAATATTGTAGTAATATTTCCAACATATGCTACAAACATATTTGCGAGTATACAGTAATAATATTTTTCTCAATTATTAGCTAAATATTTTTAAGAAATATTTAGATAATACTGATATGGATTTATTTGTCAAATTTTATACAACTATATTTAGGCAATACTTCTAAAAAATATATCTGTAATACAAGCTAAGTGTTAACATAAATATTGTTTCGTAATGTTTAGGAAATATTGTGTGCTGCTTGGGTTGCGCCAATACAGAGACGAACCTAGAAAAGATGGTCCAAATAGAGCTTGCCGAAGATCAAACCTGTCTGGATAGCAGCGTGCAGAGAGTTCCCATCAAGCGGTCGGAAATAGCTAAGTAATGTAATAAGTTAAAAACCTAGAACTTAAAATCGCAACATGGAATGTCAGACTTGAGCATAGAACAGCCCTTTATGGCTCACGAGCTCCACAGATACGACACCGATATAGCAGCATTCAACGAAACCAGGTTTTCAAGTGAAGGACCAGTAAGCTTGATGATGATCATTGGACAAAACGTTTGTATGGATACGACTTTTCATCTTTGTGCGGAGTAGGCTGCATAATCAAGAAAAAAACCGAACAGTTGCTGTATCTGGGCATTAGAAATAAATTTTGCCTTGTTTGTGCCACAGCCAATGCGAAAAATATCGAACCAAAGATACATACTTGTTTCAAAAACTACAACGGACCAAAGCCTTGGATATGAACTCAATTAAATTGTCAAAATTACAGATTCCTACTTATCAACCATTATGACGTTTTAACTAACATGTCATATTTTTAGGTTATCTAGTTCTTAATGTGACCGTTCCCATCTATTCTGTATCATCAATCCCTTTATACAACAAATATGTAAGAAATAAACTTATGCTTTCTAATATTTTCTTTATAGATAACACCTGACTAATAGAATAACAATATTTTCTTTAACCAAATTGGGTTACGCTTGCAACCAACAAATGGACAAGTAAATGATATCGGTTATAACTTCACATTTAAATTAAGTTAATAACTAGGATTCTTTCTAACTTATATTTGTTTTAGCTAATTCACAGTCAACTTATGATGAAGAACTGCCGATGCTATTGCATGAAATAGAAATTTTAATGATGAAGTCATGCTATTCTACTCAATATCCTTTTTATTTGCTTTATAATTAAGCTGCATGTTATTTATAATATATTTAAAATGTTTTATTTTCATTTTTATACCATATTAATATTTAACTACAAAAAATATGTTTATTTGATACAAACACATGAAATATTTCAAATCTGTTTAACAACTTTTTTAGTCGATAGGCCTTGCCTCGCTATGTTCTTTCGTAAAGCTCTCCGCATTTTCCATAAATTTCTTCTTATCTATCATTTTCATATTCTGCCTGCAAATCCCCACGTACGGTGTGGTTCGGATCGTGTTTCTCAAGATACGATAAATGAAATGAAAGAAAATATAACGTGCACTACCAGTGGTTTTTGTTTTAGAATTTTTCATATGAACATAAGAAGTATAGAAAGGATTTTGATAAATTTGAGTGACTTATTACTGAAAGCAATCTAAACTTTGATTTCATAATACTTTCTGAAACGTGGTTTATTGAAGATGTGTTGTTCTTTAACATCGATGGTTACACAACCTACTACAACAATAGTAAATTTAATAAAAACGACGATGTTGTAGTATTTGCAAAATCAAATTTACCTGTTAATATCACCATGTTTCATTTTGATAAGCAATATAACATAAATAAGATTAAAAACTACAATCGCAAACAAACAGTGTGGTATAACACTAGTTTATAGACCTCCTTCATATCCTGTTACTGATTTTTTAGAGCAAATGGAACAGTACATTTCTGATAATGGTAAACTTGCTTGTGAATTTTTCTTTGGTGACATTAATATTGACCTACTAAATTCTAGCGATCCAAACGTTCATAATTATTTAGATATTTTAAGTAAAAACGGTTTCAGTTCATGTATAAATGCACGTACTCGAAATAATAAAACATGCATCGACCATATCTTTGCTAAAATAAATAGTTACGCCTTTGATATATTACCAGTAGTTCTACATTCCAAAATTACAGATCATTGTCCAATTTTACTGCAACTTAGCTGTCCAAACTCCAAAGATAATTTAAAATCTGTTGGCATTATAATTGTGAAGAATCAACAAAAAACTATAAAGATTGTGGATTACCGAAAATTAAAAGAAAATCTGAGTTCAGTTCTTTGGAATCAAATATAGAAAAAAAAATTGATTATTCACTAGAAACACTTGTTGAACTAATACAAAAAGAATTGTTCTCTTGTAGTAGAATAAAAGTACTAAATAATAAATATAAAAACAGAAAACCATGGATCACTAATGGCATTATTCAATCTATAAACATTAGGGATAAATTATATCATCAAGCCCGTTTGTATCCTAATAATGTAATAATACAAGATGCTTATCTCAGATATAAAACTTCAATCTCAAATCTGATTAAAACTGCAAAAAATAGTTATTAAATGGTGCAGATCTAAAAGAGGAATCTGAAATAGCTATGAAATTTAACGAATATTTTATTAATATGAGCAAAAATCTAGCAGAATAAATTAAAATTGACAGAGAAAATATAAATGCAAGGCTAAATCAGATACCGAAAAACAACAATAACTTCTTCTTAACACCGACAGACGCAACTGAGGTTTTGAACATAATAAACTCAGTAAAATCTAATAAATCTCCAGGTGCAAATAATATTACGGCCACAGTCCTTAAATCTATCGAATAATTGCTGAACCACTTACAAGGATATTTAATGAATGTTTTTTATATGGTTACTTTTCCAATTGCCTCAAAACTGCTATCGTAATTCCATTATATAAAGATGGCTCTAGAGATTCTGTTAATAACTATAGGCCTATATCTTTAATAACAAACATTGCCAAAATTCTTGAAAAATTAATAAAACGTAGACTTATGAACTTCTTATTAAAGTACAACATTATATCACCAAATCAATATGGATTTATGCAAAATAAAGGAACTGAAGATGCAGTAATCCACCTTTCTAGCAATATATATGATTTACTAGATAACTCTAAAGCATGTGCTGCTGTATTTCTTGATTTGGCAAAGGCCTTCGACACCGTGAATCATGACATATTACTGAAAAAAAATGGAAATTCATGGGTACGAGGAGTTCCTCTAGATCTGTTCAAAAATTATTTATGCAATAGGTTGTAAAAGTTCAAGAACATATAAGCCCGCCTTTAACAACAATGTGTGGAATTCCGCAGGGAACCGTATTAGGTCCGATTTTATTTTTAATCTATATTAACGACCTGTTAACTTCCACGGTACTCGAAGGTTATATTATTGCATATGCAGAAGACACTGTCTTAGTGACTAATGCTGAAAACTGGGATATTGTTAAAAATTCAGTTATACGAGATCTAAATATTATAAAAAAATGGTTAGATGTAAATATATTAACGTTAAATTTCTCTAAAAGCTACTTTGTTTGCTTTAGTATTTATGAAAATACACAACCGACATATTCAGAAATTATAATGCACAGTAATTGCCCTATAAGAAACTGTAAATGCATAAAAATTCATAAAGCTACATCTGTAAAGTATCTAGGCGTTATTATCGACCAATATATGAGATGGGATGTTTACATTAATAACCTGTGCAGTAAGTTCAGAAAACTATTGCATACTTTTAAAAAATTTGAACCTTTCGTCAGCTTACTGTTTTTTATTATGCACTGGCGCAATCACTAGTAGCATATTGCATTATTGGTTGGGATGGAGCAGGTGGGATGTATGTGGAACGTGTTAAGATAATGCAAAAATGCATCTTAAAGATAATTCTGAAAAAAAAATTATATGTATCCTACTCACCTCGTTCATCAAGAACCTGAAATGTTTAACGTTTCTCAATTGTACTGTCTTTCTATCTTAAAATATATAAATAAAAACCCTTTGTCTATTAGTCGATTTGCTCATGAATATAGTACTAGAAACAAAACTGATGCTATTCCAATAAGAACCAATAAGGCAATTGGCCAAAAATGCTTAAAATACTATGCACCAAAAGTTTTTAATAAATTTCGGAGGTACATTAAATAATCAGATATACATCTAAATTTCAGAAGCGTTAAAAAAGTTTGTAAGATCTTTGTGAGGCACAATATTAGAGACATGACAGATTTCAGTTAAGAGTTTCAACAAAAAAATTAAAGAAAGATGCAGTTTGGAGCCGGAGCTGTTTGTGCGAATTAATTTAATAATTGATTCTCATAACTAGTTTTTGTTTTATAGTTAATTTGTTAATTAATATGTTACACATCATTTATCGTTTTTACTTTAAATTAACGGACAAGTAGAATAATTATGATTATACAGCGCAATACCACACACGATCTTTAGCGGTCTAAAAGTGGTCTAATCCTGTTATTTCTAAGTGATGCTTTGTTTATATTATTTCTGTTAAATAGCTTTTTTATATGTATGTATAGATAAGGTTCTTCTACTATTATTATTATTGTATATTCATGTGTTTCATTTTCGAATAAATATTATTATTATTATGACTGTGCCCTGTACCTGTGTAGAATGTTTTCTGAAGAAATAGTTTATCACCGTTTCCGCGAAAAACTATTAGGCCAATAATATCGATTAGAAGTATTTTCGCACTGCCACGAAGGGCAACTGAAATCTTGACAAAAAACTGATCCCTAACAACTTTTATGCTTTAAAAACTCTTATGTGAGAACATGATTGTATTGCTATTACCATTATACAACGTGTCAATGTAATATTTACAACTGTACATTATACTTACAGGTACAAGAAGGCCTTGCCATGTGAAAATATCATTTTCATCAACCTGAAGATCCCGAAAAGTTTTTAAGTCTGAACTTTTAACCTTTTCCAAGTCCTGCAATAAGAATTGACATTAGATTTAATTATCAATGGATTGCAATAGCATTCGACCTACCTGATGTAATCTTCTGCGTGCCATGTTAACAAAAATTTGGTGGTTAAAGCTTTTTTGTTTTACTGAGGCTTAGTAGCTGTAGCGTACCTACCTACTTATCGATTGTTATTTTACAATAAATTGTAAGGAAATAACGATTTGCTGAAACGCCTCAAAGCAATATCAACATATCAGTATTTACCACATGAACTAGTGAGTCACCCGAACTACACTTCGGTTCACTAAATTAAGAGAGATTCATTAATATGAATAAAAAAAAGAGGATACATCGTCCGGGACTCGAACCTGGGCCGACCGCGTGGAAGGCGGGCGTTCTACCATTGGACCAAAAACGTTTGGTTGAAAGAACAGCTGCTGTAATAGCATATGAACATAGTGAATCACCCGAGGTAACAGCTGTCCCAATGCAACCCACGCCCACAGACGCTTCGCTCCGCTACGTACACGATTTAATTCAATTAAACCTTTTTCGTACAGTAGTTGTGCATATCTGTTTTAAAGATACTGCTTATGTGTACTAAACTGTGTGCCAAAAGTCTTCAATACACGCAATGTATGCACCGAGATGCGTTAACACATTAAAGGTGAATTTACACATCTCCGGGCCGGGTCCGATGCGTCCGGTCCGGGTCCGATACAAAATTATTGCTTGCTTGATTTTAAATGCAAGTGTTTACATGTTTCCTATACGAAGCCTACCCGGGGTATCAGTCTTTATTCCGACCTTTTAAAATATTTTCGGCGACGATATTTTTCATCCGATCCCTGATAAAGCACGGAACGAAACTTATCTAATCGGACATATGTAAACCGTCGCCGTGTGCATTCAGGCTGCATCCGGCAATATCCTGCAATGTTTTGCATTTAATGTGAATATAGACTTTGTCAAAAATGGACAACGAAATTCTTATTGAAGCTGTAAGGTCCCCAGTGATTTTGAATGAAATAGATACAAGTACAGCATTAAAAATTACATACGTTTATGTGCCAAGATGTGTAACATCCCTTTTTCGTGCTATCTTCTTCTGTAATACAGCATATGAATATACTCTATCTTTGTTGCAGTTGCTAGCACAGCACCCTAGAATCCCTAGATATAGAACACAGCATGCTTATTTTTGTTTTTTAAAAACGTATGTTTATTATTGCACCTTGTTATGAACAAGAAATGTCAAACTCACATTTTTAGGTGTAAACACATAACCTTAAAGAAGTCGGCTGTTTACTAATTTCAGTACGTCTAAATTTTGCTTTAAATGCGATAAAAAAGATGATCAATTATTTCCATGTGATGGCTGTAAAAGAGAGCTGTGCAAAAAGTGTGGAGAAATACCCGAAACCGAAATAAGATGCTTAAAGTTAAGTAAGAGAAAACTGCTAATCTTTTGTCAACCGTGTAAGGTTGGTGTTTTTCGTGTACCAGAGTTAATTAACCCTAGAACGCATACATCTAAGAAAGTTACATTAAGGGGAAGAGAGCACTTAGAGTTTCCTATACATTTTATATAGGTGGCGCATCTATCGAAAACCTTTCAAATGTTTGAGATTAGGCCACCAACCGAACAGCAATTATCGAGTGAGATTATGCAAAACTAATTTTACTGATATGCACTTAAGTGCCTTAATGTTAAGAAGGATTAAGTTGTCAAGGTAGACACTAGCACTTTCTCTAAAATGAGATGGTGATTCATATTTGTGTAGTTAGGAAAGCACCGCCCTGAGGAGAAACTATCACTTGTTTGTTTATGTTGATTCCATAACTACCAAAAACTACTCGATTTTAAAAATTTCCAATAAATTCTCAAAAAGTAACAGTTTTCGATACCGCATTAGAAAAGAATTATGTGTGCAACCCGTAGAAAAATTGCACAGTTTTAGATACTTTTATATCAACATTTTCAAGCATTTTCCTCCAGTACGTGAAAAAATAGCATGTGCAACATGTGAGGAAAGTGATTTTTATGCTCGGCTCGTTTTTAATCTTGGCTTTGCTTCGATTAAAAAGCTCGCGCACTTTTCTCAACTTGTTGTACAATATATTTTACCGCTAATCGTATTAGAATTGACACATTACTGATACAATTTTGCTGAGTAAAGTCAAACATTCCATTATATCAGCCGTTGCTAGGTAATTTACAATAAAACTGTACAGGAATAATATTCCTGTCCTAGGCAGGGAATATTCGAGTACTATTTCCTAATTTAATATCCCTTTTCCCTGTGCATTTACTTTATTAGGTACCTGTTTTTTATGTAAAAAGTTGCTAAAAATTCTCAAATCTAGCAATTGTTAAATTTAGTTATTAGTTTTGACATGTGAAAATACCCTGGTATTTGTATATGTGCAAATGTTTACTAGTAATTAATTGATTGTCACTGGGCGAAATTCTAAAATTACAAATTTTGTATTGCAAAAAGTTGTCAATTAGACTATTTAAAATTACTGGAGGTAGTACCTATATAATTTTTACTTTACAGTTTGCCGGAAGAAAAGCTTCTAGATCTATGTGTCGAAAGTGAGAAACCCAGCAAACCCATACTTACGTCAAATGACAACCGAATAGTTGACATTCAATATTTTTTAGGATACTGCATTGGTAACTAGCGTTTACATAGTTACAAGCGAGTCCGGTAGATAAAATTTACCGGCCTAGACCAGTAGTAGAACTACCGACCGGTAAATTTTATCTACCGGACTCGTATCCTAAAAAATCTTATACGATACAAGACCGGTAGCATTTTTATGGCCTTGCCAAACATACAGGTCTCGCCCTACGGGCTCAACCTGTAAAGTATTGGCGCGGCCATAAAAATGTTGCTACCGGTCTAATAACGTAAATAGCTATTATAAGCCACGTACGTAGATTGACAGTACATGATTTATCGTGTACCATGGGGAAAATGAATCTCGTTAAAGAAACTAGGATCGGTTTTCAATCTCACTTATATTACTACTGCGAAGTGGGTAATGTTGAAATAGTGTTAAAAAGCCACAACTGTAATAGCGACATCAATCAGTCCTTTGTATGTGGTGTCTCTCTCTGTTATAGGTAGTGGTTTTTCACAATCCGAAGAATTATTTTCAATATTAGACATTCCGATATTGAATAAAAAAATGTATAAGAAAGAAATGGAAAATCTGCATACGAGATGGAAAAAAATGTTATCTCAACAAATGAAGAAGGTTATATGAAACAAGGGTTACCGTATTATCACCGTTATAGTGGATGGTGGTTGGGCCAAACGTTCATATGAACATAGTTACTCTTCGTTATCTGGGGTAGCATGTATAATAGGGCGAAGAACAAAAAAATATATACTTGGGAGTAAAAAATAAATTTCATCCGCAAACGTCATAAAAGTGTCTTTATTGACAAGGTAAAAGTGTCACTTTATCGGATTAAGCAGATAAAATAGCAACTTTTCCGTACTTTACCTATGTGCCTAATCACACAAAATACAAAACTCAAACATTTCAGCGAAATGTTTACATCGTAACCACGGAAAAATTGTATTAGGTATTAGATTATTTTATTCAGTTACCTCACTAACGTTCGGCTAAATAAACTTCAGCTTCGCCACATAAAGTATCACTTTTACTCCTAATAACATAATCTACTATTGCTACGCATGCGCTACAGATAGAGGACCACATAAATGTTACAAAAATTACACAGGTTCTTCAACTGCCATGGAGCAGGCAATTATTGTCGAATGATTCAATGAAATCGTAAATGCTAATGTGCTAATTATGCTACGAGGGCATTTACTTCCAACTTATATAAATTGGTAAAAGATAAAAATTACGATTACGTTGCTAGAAATATAATTAAATCAAATATTCAGCATTTCAGTTCGTTAATAAGAACAATAATTGCTCGCAATTCGAATATCAATAATTTAGTTGAAGCAGGTTTTTTTAGAAAGAAAAACTGCCATTAATTTAATGCGGCATTAAAGGAGGTGGAATATCCATTTGTAGTTCATATTTTGTCTATTCCTGGTTTTAATGACGTTTTTAAAGTACTTAATAGAAAATTTATACAATTTGTGTAAAACTGTATTAAAAAAATTGTTTTATAACTTTCACAACAGTAGCCTATCGTCAAAAATAATTATCTACTTTAATAGAAAAGAAGAAACGAAAACATTAATTATTTATTAATAGACAAATCTTAAGATGATTTGTCTAGCTAACAGAAATATCAGTTACTAAATACGCATAGTGAAAAAAAACGGTACAAAATATCGATGATTGTATTTCCGATTATAATCAGCCAATGCAAGTAAAGACTGAAATAATCTTATTTGCAATATTACAATGTTTTAAATCGATTTTATTTCACTTTAATGAGAGCCATGCGAAAACGGAAGTTTTTAATAACGTCTCATCGCGTCGCTTTAATGTGAAATTAAATCTCTAACAAAATTTTGAGGCAATGAATTTTGCTTCATTTGTTTGGTTGCTTGGTAAACGTCACCTCGTATCCATCATTTAAATTTTTGTTGTTGAATAAATGAGGTCTTGAAGAAAATAATAATTGAGTTTTGGAATGAGCTGCTTTACAGGAGAATATCTTATGCGATTGCCCAATGGGTAAGACGATTAACTCATATTTTTAAATAGCATATTTAATAATTATTTAGATATTTTTTTTATTATTGTATTTTCTAAAGTTGCAAAAACAACATCTATTGTATGCTTTCATTTAACCATACACAACTAATGCATCTTTGGAAGTAAAAGTGCTTGCTTTCCATCTATAAAGATTGAGATTTTCGATGGTATAATCATCATTTAAAAATATTCATGACTTACTAATATACAGAGTTTTCCGATTGCTTTTCACATTGTAGCAATTGTGTTTCACTATTTGTCAAATGTAATTCCCATTTGTCAACACCTGTCAAAATGATATCAAATGTATTTCTCTTTTGTCAAAACAGTTTCACAATGTATCAAATGTGTTTCCCTTTTTCAATAGTACTAAACCATATTTATTCAAATGTACACTACACATGTAACTATTACAAATAATTGTGGTTATATGATACCTATGCAATATTATGAAGTACAGTCGTGTGCAAATAAATCTGGGACAGTGTTTTTTTCACATGCAGATTCAGTTAAGAATTGAAGCATATCTCCATGGATTTCCTGCTATCAGGAAGAGTTACATTAAACTTTGACAAGTAAATGAAAATGTAGCTCTTTCTGGTAGCAGAAAATCCATGGAGATATTCTTCAATTCTCAACTCAACCTACATATGAAAAAACCATTGTCCCAGATTTATTTGCACACGACTGTATATACATATCATAAATTAATTATGTAAGAATTTCACTCCTTTTTAAACACAATCCCCCAAGTACGATTGTATATGTTTTGGATACAATTTTCTCAATGCATTGGGTTTCACGTCAAACTGTCTTCCCATAGCACCAGAAAACAGTCCCCGATTCATGAAATTAATAATTAATCAACCCACCTCACTGCTTATTTTGCTGTTTTGTCTTCTTGCGCGTTCAATATTTGACAAATGTTGAAGGGAAAATCAAATGACATAAATGAAAATTGTTTTGATAAAAAAGGAACTTAATTGATAAATGATGAAATATATTTGGCAAATGGGAATCTCACTCTCATGATGAAAAGCAATCGGAAAACCCTGTAAGAGGCTACAAAATCTGTACAGTTATTTATGACCCATTGTGTATATTAATCTCCCGACCGCTGTTTTAAATGATGCATTCTTTTTTATGCCGTAGCCTCAGCAGTAGACCAATCTGCAACTTCAACATTCAAAATTCCTGAATTCTCAACAGGAGTAATAACGCCGCAGGGCAAATGCGTTTACCTGCACCTTTATCCAGTACCATTTGCGTTGCTTTATCTCGTGCATCTAAAGCCGGTCATTAGTAGTAGCGGTGGGTCTGCAGCCATCTTGTGTATTGTGAATTATTAAAAATTTCAATATATTTTTGAGATTTTAACATATTGTGTAATTATTTCATTGAGGCGGCTTGTGCCAAATGACACAACGTCACGCGAAGAAGGGTATGACAAAATTTCAAATGGTTTGAACGGCGCAATCTCATCTTAATTTCGCTTATTTCATAAAATTTTATCAAATAGGTCAATTTTTTGCTTATAACTACATTTAAATTGATTATACAAACACCATACTGTTTCATACCGCGTATGGAAGTTCATAACATCAACCTTTGAAATTTCAAATCAAATCAATTATTATTTATGCAGATAATCACAAAACAACTATTTTTGTTCCTATCAGTTGAAGAAAAATGTTTCTTTTCAAATTTGTTAAAAAACTTAATTTTAATCGTAACTACCAAAGGAAATCAGAAAATAAATTAAATTATAAGATATAGACAGACTTTTTACGTCTCTGGTTTTAGTGAGGCACTTTAACTTTACTATACACCTTTTTTAATATCTGGAAGACAATTTTGACTGCATAGATGCATATTAAAGCGCAAAACGGAAGTTTAAGTTGTTAAAATATTTATTTATGAGTGTGAATAAAAACTTACATTCTAAATTAATTTTTAAATCTAAGGAGCTGATCAGGTACTAATATCTACGTTAAACAGTTTTGCCAAATAACTACAGTGTGATTTTTTTTAAACTCAATTGCAGCAGGCCCTCGATAGCCTGATTCAGTTGGCAGTACTGAAGTGTACTGTTGGTGACACTATAAGTCTATGTCATATTCGAGGTTAGCAGATTAGGTTTTGCGTCAGTCTGTGTCAAAGCTGACGCAAAACCTAACCTGCTAGCTTCGAATTTGACATAGACTTACAATGTCACAAACAATACATTTCAGTACTGCCAACTGTATCAGGGTATTCAGGGCCTGCTGAAATTGAATTTTAAAAAAATCACTCGGTAGTCTCTGTTCAGCACATAAATTACACTGCAGGTTATCAGGTTAGGTTTTGCGTTAGTTTTGACACAGACTGACGCAAAACCTAATCTGCTAACCTCGAATTTGACATAGACTTACAGTGCCACCAACATATTATTCATACGTTTGAATTTCCATAGCCCGCAGAGGATCAATTTTTTTGGATCTCTCGATATTGGCATCATAACCTCAAAAAGTTATTTAATGTCAATTGAAATTAGTTCTAATCATAAGGGTCGCCATCTCTGTTCCTTTTAGTAATTATAGTTAAAATATTATCGAGTGACCTTTGTAATATGTTATTTTGGTTGCATGGACGACTCTATCTGTTCGGCGGCTCAAGTATAATAACTAACTGGCCATCCTATAAACACAGTAGTGATAATTACTATTAACACATTCCACTTCGCATTATACTAAGAAATAATTATCTACATAAACTGGCAATGGCAAGTTGTTTCCGACCAACACCTACCGAGAAAACTTGTTACGTGATTGCATAGATGGCGTCATATACGACACCAAGTAAATAAAGAACTAATTATAAAGGTTGTAAAAATTTTTGGAAATTAAAAATGAAAGGGATATATCAACAATAATCTTCTGGAGAGGTACTGAAAATATGAATATGATAACATCACAGCAAATCACTAAAAACTAGATAGTAAAATAGGTGGTGTCTCATATGACGCCACCTATGCGTTCTAGGGTTAAGAAAGTGCAGCTACTTGAGAATAAATGTGGTCAGTGGTGACAATATGTCATGAATGTGCAAATAAGCTGGATATGGGTCACAACGAGGCTTTGATCTCAGACATTTTTTAACGTCAACAGAGAGCTAAAAAGGTTATAGTTTTCAACGTTCAAGAGCCTCATGGTAACTCCTATTCAGAAAAAGCCCTCGTAGACAAAAACTCAGTCAAAGAACTGTTGAGATATCGAAAGGGATACTGATAACTTGAAACTTTTTAGGTTAGGAAAATTTTATATAGTAAAATACGTCGTTCAGAAGTTATTCTGAATTCTTGTGAAGAAGCAAAAAATATTTTAAGAAACAAGAATAAAATTGCAGTGCCTAATGTGCAAATTAAATCTGATCAGACTGTAGCGCAAAGGGATTACTTTTAAAAAAATAAGGCTACAATTGGGCAGTTTAATAAGGAAGGGGTTGCTAATAAAACAATCAAACACCTAAATGGTGTTCCTACAATTGTGGATGCCACTTCCCATAGTAAATAAAAAAACTACTAACTGTGTAACTATCAAAATACTCGTGGCCTTCGGACCAAATTACAACAATTACAAATTGCAGTAACTACCAATAGGGATTATGATTTAATCATTTTTACTGAGGCATGGTCGCAGAGTGACATTTCTGATAATGAAATGGGACTCTCAAACTACACTGTGTTCAGGAAGGATCGGAATAGTGAAACTAGTGTTGTTAGTAGAGGTAGTGGTGTTTTGATAGCTGTTCGGAACCATCTCTGCAGTAGCCGTATTTATGTTACTAACACTAATGTTAATAAACACTTGTTTGTAAAAATTTCCTGTCAGTCAACTTATCTTATAGTGGGTGCAGTTTATATTCCACCGAGGTCTGCGCTTAGTTATTACTCTCATTTTATGCCTAGCCGAACCAAATATTTTAATTCACTAAGCAACGGAAAATAATTAGTTATTTGTTTGTTAATGGACAAGGTCTAGGCATGCAGAGTACCAGGTACCTTAGACACCGACTGCTTTGGTCATATGGTCAAAGTCCTATTTAGAATTTTGCCGAGACTAAGGAGTTCCAACCTTAGCAAGGGATCTTTTACATGCTACACATCGTAGTAACATGGGACCCACGGCTTTACATCACTTCCAAATGATGGTATTCTGTAGAGGCTTTCATCTGCATTTTTTTATTTTTGAAAACCTCACTGGGACCGGGAATCGAACTCGCGACCCCTTACATCAGTAGACAGGATGCTTACCACTGAGCTACCGACCCCGGCTTTAAATCAATTTGGTGGTTTAGATAACTCGAGCCAAACAGTCTTGTATGCAACACGTACGCATAATAGTTTTAGGGTACAGTCGGCGCCTTAGAAATCGGGACACGTAATATGTTGTGTTGTAATGTTTAATCCATTATTAAGCCTTGAACTGCTGGTATCACTTGCTTGTCAAGCAGTTGCAAATACTTTTGGCATTAAAAAATGATCCTATAATAGTGTCCCCCAGTATACCAGCCCAAACGTTAAGTTTTTGGGGGTACTGAGTTCTTAAAGTTATTCTTTGGTGACTGTTTTCTTGGGACCAGTATCTCACTACCGAAGAATTATGACGACCATGTAACAGGAAAGTCGATTCGTCACTAAACAGAATATTTCTAAGAAATTCATAATTATTGTTTACTCTATCCATCACATCTTCACAAAATTCCATTTGACGACCATGGTCAGCTGTGAAAACCTCTTGTGTTGTTTTAACATTGAAAGACTTTAAACCATTCCTTTTAAGTAGTCTATGCACTTCTGATTTTCCGGCATTAATTTCTGGATTTTCTGCAAGGGTCCTTATTGATAAAGTGTCATTTTCTGTTATCATATTGCGAACCATAATTTCCCGCATTTCGGCTTCTTCATTTTGAGGCTTCCATTCCTTTGAGCACTTACATGATGGATTTTCAGAACCAGTTTCATCAAACAAATGTTTAACATTGAAGACTGAACTGGTGTTTACTGTCACATCGTATGGAATGACCTGCGTAAAACCATTTAACAATTTGAGTTTTTCTGTTCTGTTGTCAACATTTTGAAAAGAAAAATTAACCACTTATGTGTATCAAATTTGAAGCTATGTATAAAGACAAATTGACATGCACAATCAACAATTAAAAAACGAAAGTGAGAAACACTTTCTGCAACTATTGCGACTACTTATTGTCTGGGTAAATTATTATACAACATTGTTAGAATGTACTTATATAAAAAATTATTCAGTACTACTACATGGATTTTATTATTCCAATTTAACAAAAACAAGAATATAATTTCATTTTATATATTCAATTCAGATGTATTGTTGCTTATCTAGTTCTACAACCAGTTACTAAAAAGCAGAAATTGGGAATTGATCCACTTATTTGTCCAAAAATACAAGAAAATTTATTAGAAAATGAGGAAAATAGCACACCAAGATATAGTGCGTCTCCCGATGGGGTAGGTACTACACTCTTGTAAACTATCGAATTTTTTATTCTTCAAGAAAAAGTCATTCTTGATAAAAAGTTTTACTTGTCTTAGAAAGTCACAGTGATTAAAATTATGATAAAGTATACAAAACATTCCAAAAATTTTAAAATGTAAAATTGACCTTAAGCAAAGTACTGACTTTTATTTTTAACCTTTATGAAAAATTTAATTTAACAAGGTTACAAAACTGAAGAAAAGCTTAACTACGGAGTTTGGTTAAAAATAACAAAACTGACTTTTTCCTAAGAAAACTAAATTTTTGAGGTCGATATAGAACTCTTTTATACTTTCTTATTCTTGACAGAAAAAATCGTTCGAGTGAGAACAGTAAACAGTAAAAAAATCTAACTATGTTACGAACTTTCAACATAAAGATCTACTAGAACTCACACATTTTCTAATCTTCTAACTTCTTCATACACATTCATATCTTTATTTATGGTGACAAATTCAAACAAGCTCCTGTCATATGACACTGACAATTTTAACGACAAGTTAAGATGGCACCTTTAAACGAAGCTCATAAAGCAATAAATCGAACCAGATTGAGGAATGGGATGAGCATATGGGTCTTGCTCAGAAAAAAAAATCTGCGATACTGAAACAATAATTAGAAGAAAACAAGGCACAACCAAAATTTTCGAAAATTAGGGTATCTTGATATTTTCATTGTCTTAGTTTACTATGAAGGCGCTGGTACATACATGTTTTTTATAGCAACCGGCACAGAACTTCAGAAAAAGTTATCTTCGTGCAGCATTGAAGGTGGAGTTTTCCATTTTAAATAGTAACCATGTGTTGATACACAGGTTAAATGAATCAATGCCCTTTGCTCCTAACTCACAAGACCAACCGAATTGTGTACAGGATGGGAGTAGGTATATACCAACTGACCTGCGCTAAAATTCTAAGGTTCCGCTCCAGTTGCTATATTTTTTTGATAGTATACATATCTACATATTTGGTACGTGAAAAGTTTTCTTTCGGCACCTATTTTGAGACTTCCACCAAGCCGATTTTGATTTTTTTTTTAAATAGAAGCTGCCACCATGTGGGTTTGCAAATATATACTGCTCAACAAATGAACTGAACCATTTGCATATACGTATTGGTGCAACTTTAAAAATGTTTCCAAAAAGACAGTCATGGCATTTTTGGTAACCTTTCAGGATTGTGTCACTATAAAAAGCATTTCTTTTAATAATTTGGTTTAAATAAACCTAAATCCATTAATAAAATATTATTTGAAAATTTTGAGTTTTTCCCAAATTTTGATAGCACATTGCATACGAAGTATGGCAAAAAATTGTAAATGTTCTAAAGAGACTCAAAAAACTCTTAATTTCCTTTGTTTCATACTGATGTCAAAAATGACATTTTTCAGATTATTTACGGTACAAAAATGGAACATTAAAGTCTTAGTACTTTAAAGTAAAATATTAGAGTTCAAGTACTTTAAAACATATTTACGGTACAAAATATGGAACATCAAAGTCTTAGTACTTTAAAGTAAAATATTTTATATATATATATATATGTATTATATATACGATCGTGTAAAAAGTGACAATTTTTATACGATTTTCTGTTGTGAAAGTTGTCATTTATGGCACTAGTGCCATAAAAATTTTATTGCACAGAAATGTCAACGGAAGATTTGTCAGGAAAATGTTATTTATTAAGTGAAACTATAATATACAAATAGTGATGCATATAACCTATCCTATAATAGGTATGGACCGATACCGATACTCGGTATCAGCATATCGGCCGAATTAGGGATATATCGGTATCGGTCATATCGGCCTTCCTTTTTGCCGATATATCGGCAAAAGTGAATTTCCTTTCAATATTTAATATTTTAATAGTTATTATAAGAAATGAACAATATAATGTAAATAATTAATGTGGAGTATAACATATAACTACTATCTAATATTGAAAATTCATTTTTTGTAAATTATTATGTAAAAATATTAGGCTCTCCATCCAGTGTGTTGCACCATGTAGCGAAATATCTTCCAGCTTCTGGAATGCACTGCATCAGCAAAAAAGGAAAAGATAAAGGTCCAGGGTCATTTAAATTCCCTCAGCTGGGGGCCCTTGCGTCCCTCTTCAGCCAATAACGGGAATTTCAGAATGGGTGGAGAATGCAAGAGAGGCCAGCAAAGGTGGAGAAGTAGTGCCCCAACATTCACTTCAGAGAAGGTACTCTGTTGATTCAAGAAAACCACCTAAAAACCTGAATTAAAGAAGACGGCCAAGGGAATCCAACCCACGACCTCCGAAATGCTAAGCAGATTGGTAACCACTAGTCCACAGAGCTCAGTCCATCAGCAAAAACATTCGATCAGGCGATGCCATTGCAAGGTCTTGCATCATCAGAAATTGTTAACAATACTAACTAATAAGTCAAAAAAAAAATGATTGTGTTAAATTGCGTTATTAAAACGAAATGACGAGAAGACACCTCCATTAGCAAACCTAAGCTAGAGTTCGTATTTAGGGGATTACCCGGCCCGAATCTAGCAAGCAGCGGCGCACACGTGCTTGCATGTAGTCAAAAAGTAGTGGAGAGAGCAATGAGAATATATCGGCCGATATATCGGTATCGGCCAAAAAACCCGTATCGGTCCATCCCTATCCTATAACATCAAAACTATCTATATAAAATCAACAATCATTAACATTATTATCAATTACATAGTGTACATCTACACTAACCCTGCAATTTGTATAATTCTGTATTATCACTCTTGGCACTTTACTTGGACCGGGTTCTTCGATGGCATTTTGAATATTGTTCTCATTATTTGACATTTGCTTTGATAGTTCAGTTGAAACTTCTTCAGAAGTTTGTTCTCGTCTTTGTAAAATTTGATTTGAAATTATTCGTTTGTTGTTAATCGAGTCTTCTATGTATGATTCAGCCACCGACAAACTTTTCCATCCGCCGTGTCTTTTTAAATTTAAAATATCTGCCCCAGCCTCCGCAAGTAGAGTTGCAGATGACCTTCTAAAAGAGTGACCTGTGTAATCAGAGGGATTTGGTAACTCAAGGTATGTAGCAATCAAAGGGATTTTGCCGAAAGTGTTAATGCCAACGGGTAGAACTGAGCATTTCCCATTTCTATAATAAACAAACAGTCACTCATGAGGAGTGTGTGCTGGACGAAGAGAAATATATTTTCTGTGAATGTCTATCATATTTTTTGCATCCTGTGTAGATAATAAATGCTCGCGGTTTCCCGGTTTTTGAAGTTGGTATTTTCACTAACAACGTCGTACCCCTTTCTTCAACGTCGTTAACACTCATTTTGTTTAACTCATCTCTTCTAACAGCTCCAGCAACACCAAAAATGGCCACTAACTAAAATTGACACAACTGTCAGTCTAAATTCAAATTAATTGATTTGAAAACTTACTTTCATCATCAAAAACCTGTCATCCGGTGCCTCTGTTAGAAATTTATAGACTTCATCCTTAGTAAATACTTTGGATTTCTTGCAGTGATAACCTTTGGACTGCTGTTTCATAAAGGCTGTCAGCTTTGAAAATTTCTTAAGATCGATATCTTATTCTACCAGAATCGACGCCTTTACCATAGAATATTCGGACCACAGGCTTGAAGATTTTACCTGTTTGATCCTTTCAGAAAATTACGCAAGGAAAACGTTTTCCGTCAAACTGTCGACTTTTTTATTCTGACACCAATTTTTAAACTTGTTATAGACAAGTTCATACTGACTCTTAGATTTTTCTGGCAGCAGAGACAGAACTGCCATATGTGCAGCCTCTGCTACCGCTGGAGGATCGTCGATAACACTCGTATACATTGCCACTCAATTAACAGAAATGGCTACTTGTTGATAATTTGGTTGCTAACGTATCCGTCATTGCCGCCTTACTTACAGATCACAGTTATTTTTTTATTGAAAAGGACAGGATCTATTTGAACAAATTCTTTTCTATTCACAATCGCAGATAAAACGTAAGACACTCTCAAAATCTACTTTGAACTGGGTCCAATTCTTGAACTCCGGTTCCCACGCAGAAAGCCAATCTCGCGCTTCTCCGGCCAAGCCACTGGAAACTCGTACAAGCTGTTCAACTTCGGTCCATTTAAAAGTGGATCCCAGTTTCTCGATTTCTTGACACCATTTTACAACTCCATCATTATTTACCGTTAGATCGAATCGTGGAACATCAACGGAAGTGACAGAAATAGGAACGCTGGAGGATGCGAATTCTCCTTGATTTTCTTCAAAGTTTCGGCCAAAATTTGCGTTAACTGTTCCATTTTTACACAGAACTCGAACTATTTATCACACGTATGTTAGACATTTTTAGATCCACCGGCCGAAATTTCAAATTTTGCAGGCTTGGGATATTTAACGTGTGTACTTCCACTCCCACATCCGGTCCTCGCTATTGAGTCTTAGAAAGTTAGAATTTCGGCAAACAGCAAAATTTATCGGGGGGCGGAGTACTAATTAGTTTCGAACTGACAACGCCTGGGAATAGCCGTTGGAAATACAGAAATATCCAAATGGCATGATTGGTTGGATATTCAAAAATTAGGGTATGCGATTGGTAGTTTTGAATGTGAGAGAGAAAATGGACAGTTTTAGCTATGTGAATGTTTGAAAATATGAGTTAGTCTTAAGCAACATTTCAACCTGTACAGACGTTACTATTTTAAATTATATATATTTTATTAGCAAGTTGTGTTTTATTCCTGACGACAGTAATCTGAAGTGAGATTATTGTAACACGTAGGCGATCCTACTTCTGATATGAGATTTATCTCGGATTAAAAGGTAAATCAAACTCAACAGGCCCTGTTCAACCACTGCTCTTTATTTTCACGAGTTTTCGGCTACAAGTCAAACCCCAGAATGAATATTTGAACAGAATCTCGATACTAATAACTTCTCGTTTTAATGAGGTTTCACCCCAGGAAACAAAACAGTCGGTGTGTGAGCGCCGCCCAGCCCAATTAGCCGTCAGGAATTTGGAATTCGTCTCGGCCTTGCATACGGACCCGGGGAAGGTCGTCAGGGTTGCTTTCCAGTGCCCTAGATAAAAATCCACAGCAATGCTCACATATACTAATGGTGCGCCGCCAAAACAGCACCGTTAGAATAGCTCGGACAAACTAGCTCAATGACAAAACAGCTTCGTACCAAAATAGCTTTGTGCTATCCAACTTAATCGCAGATTAGAAATGGTAGTACAATAATTTAAATGTTATTGATTATCTCCGCAATGTCTCATATAATTTAGAAATTTAGTGGTAATGATAAAATTAAAAATGTATTTTTTTAGTAATAATACTCTTAATATACTTATCTTTTTATATTGTTATGTCATAACCAAATGTAGTTTCGTATAACATGGGTGTTTTATATGATTGCATCTGTAAACAACATGTATTACTATAATAAAATAGTAAATAGTGCTTATTTCATTTTTATAATATTTGTAAAACCTGAAAATCTACGTCTTTCATTTTCCAGTTGCGGAAAGTGTAAAATTTTAAACAATAGTATCTACAGATGCAGTATTGTTTAAAAAAACTTCTTAATATGTAGCGAATGAGATAATTACATAAAAATCGTACAAAGGGAACTTGACTTTTTCAAACTTATTTTTGACATTTTTCAGAATTTATTCTATTTTTTATCTCGTACACTAGAACTGTGAAAAGAATAATTCTGATGTAAAAAAGACTAAGATTGGACAAGCCGTTTTGGAGAAAAACTCTTTGGAGATAAATTACAAGGTGTTTTAAAAATATTTTTGAATGACTTTTCTACCAATAAATTGCCATGCAACCCATACCCTTTGACAGATAAAACTACAGACTATTATACAAAAAAAGTTTGATATGATTGGCCCATTGGCCCACATACGTAGTAGATATGACGCTTGTAACAATGGCTATTCTGCGCTGTTTTACCTTTACCCGAACCTTAATAAAACTTTGTTCTCTTGTAGTTAGGTAACTAAATGGAATACGACCTATGTCCATATAACATTTTTTACTCAAAATGACTTCCCCGACATACTGTTGAAGTTTGGTCCGCCCGTTATAAATCATCCTGTAGGTATACATTGATTTCAAATTTGATTTATGTGGTTAGCTTTCTAGTGGCAATGACAAATTATTATGTTTGTAGGTATTTTTTTAAATGTCGCATTTCTCATTTCGTATTGAAACTTTGTTATTGTCATTATAGGTAGCTCATCAATGCCTTATAGTCCATTCATATTCGCACAACTAGAAAAAAAAATTATAAAGTTTTGCCGTTTGGAGATTATACGCACTAATGGAAGAACTTTTAAAAATAAGACAGTTTCCAAGTCTCAAGTGGTTGCTGCAACCCCAAAAACCAACCCTAACACGCACTCCGGTGATTTTTAGCGTTTTTCTCAGAAACCGTTGGTCGTACAGAAAATGTTACACTTATATGTTGAATACCTCTACAATTTAACTAGAAAATCACTCATCTCAATCAATACACATTAAAAATGTAATACAAATGTAAAGTTTGAAAAAAAACGTTAGATCGGTTTTTGAAACACAAGAGTAAACATCATACTTCTGGTTATGCGATTTTTTTCAAAAGCTTGCTGTCGCATTTAGATAGTACACAAAACTTATATATGAAGTTTCAACGCCATACCTCTTTTGGTTTTTGAGATATTCTATTCACAGACAGACAGACAGACGGACGGACGGACATACAGACCAATGAGCAAAACATGTTTTTTGAGTTCAGGGGACTGTAAAACTTGAAGATCTGTTGAAAACTCAATTTCGAATTTTTGGGGTGAATCCAATACTTTCTTTATTGTAAAAAAAACCCGTCTGCAAAACTTAACAGTGTGTTATTTACTGAATGGTTAGTTGTAAGTAAAAAATCTGTATAATATTTTTTGTAGAGAATTTCCTGACCTTCATTTCTTGTAATAACTAAAAAAGTCATACGACCCATAGAAAGCGAGATATTTGCGAAAAACTTATTTCTGCGACCTTTGGCCTTGAATAACTCGAAACGCAAGTGCGATATCGATGGGGACTTTTGAGACATTATTTGTAATGTCAAAATAAAGGTGTATACAAAATTTCACCTCACTTGGATTTTTTCGGCAGGCGGATCCTAATGTAACTGGTCTAGGTAATACTACATTAACCGGTTTTGAATTATTATTCTGAAAAACGCAATTTGATCCCACATTTACGCACGTTTAGTTCTAGGCCCACGAGTGGCCTTCAGCTGGAGACTGGCGGTGGTTAATTTCCTAATATTAATAATCAACTGGTTCGAAGAAAATATTTGATGTACGTATGGGTTTTGTGTTTGTGCCCATGTTCCAGTTGGTAGTGAAATAAAGCTGTAAAACCAGAAGTAAACGTGTTTTATGAAATGGTATTACAAGAGCCTATCTAATAAACAATTCTGATTGTTTACCGGTGAGTGTCATTATTATTACCTCACCACAAGACATTTTGCCAGCTCAGTTAGTAAAATCAGCTGTTTTTACTTAATTTTCATTTGTTTTCTACCGTATTATTCTACAATAATTACATTAGAGACCTTCCCGAATTACAATTAACGAAACTTGATTAACAACAATAGTATATTAATTATGGAGAACGGTAAGGGATTTTTACCGTTCGAAGACAATTGTTTGTAGGAGCGAAGCGACGACTCCAATTATTGTCTGACAACGGCTACATTTAACGTTCGACGTGCTTATAAAATTTTTTGCACGATCGGAATTAAAATTATACAAAAAAAATCTGGTGTGATACACTCATACAATTTCCTTTTATAGTGATACTATAATCAGCCAAAATTTTGATTTTTAATTTTTATGTATTTGTCAAAAATTTAAAAAAATTACAAATTCTACAAAAACGGTACAAAATAGAACGTTAGTTGAAGAGACAAATATTCTCTCAAATTTTAAGCGGAATTCAAAAATGTAATAACATAACGGGTGTTCTACTTAAAATAGGAGTTAATAAAAAAAAATAGAAAAAACAAAATAAACCCATTTTATAAGTATTCAACTGGAAAATCACCTATCTCACATCAATACACATTAAAAATGTAAAGTTTGAAAAAAATTGTTGGAGCCGTTTTTGAAAACCTCGAAAAAACTGAAAAATCACAAGAGTAAACACTTACTTCCAGTTATGCGATTTTCTTCAAAAGCTTGCTGGCGCATGTAGATAGTACACAAAACGTATATATGAAGTTTCAACGTCATACCTCTTTTCGTTTTTGAGATATTCTGTTCACAGACAGACATACAGACACACAGACAGACCAATGAACAATAACATGTTTGTTGGGTTCAGCTAACTCTAAAACGTGAAGATCTGTTGAAAACTCAATTTCGAATTTTTGAGGTAAATTCAATACTTCCTTTATCGTAAAAGGAAATAAAGATATAACTTATTTACTGAGAAATTAAAACGATCGAAATGCATCGAAATGATCCAAGTGATATGGCACAATTTGTTATTTGTAAAAAAAACATTCTTAAAATTGTGCATGTAAGACTAATTTTGATTTTTTTAAAGGCGTCGGTAAGTATCTTTGCTGTTCAGTTTTTAGATCGGTAAGTAATTTTGCTGTCGTCGTACTTATAGCAATTGTCAAATTCCACTTACTGACATGGACACACCCATGGTAAAAAGTCAGAAATAATCGATCGTGTATAAAATGTATTTTACTTATTCAAGTTACGTAGTTCTTTGGCCAGATTCACAAGGTTAAATTGATGTGATTTATGTTAATCAGCGAAAATTTCCTTATGTAACATTTTTTTATGACTAAAGATGTTTTGAAGTGTTGAGCGTAATTCATTACTAATTTAGTATCACATAACAATTCCGTTTTAGTGTGATTTCTAAGGAATAAATTCTTCCTAATATAAAATTTTATAATGCAATGTCTTTTTCTATACTATTAAGAAAGTTTAAACTCTTCTCTTCAATCTGCCCTTCGGAACAAAAGTTGCGACCGAGAGGATGTTTTTTGAGTTTCAAGAAATCCGATGAATAAGGGGGATGCTCAATTACTGTGATTTTTTTCTGTCAGATACTTGTTTGTTATCTTAGCTGTATGAGAAGGAGCGTTGTCATACTACGGCATTACACTCTTAACCTGAAGTTCGTCAAGTATTTGATAGAGACAAACTATGGTGTACGAGGTCGATGTCACTGCTTTCACTAATCCGTTGTTAGGCAGAAATGCTGCAAACATAATTTTTTACTGATCGTTAGCGTTTTTGTCGTGGTCAAAGTTGTCTCGATTTTCTAGATCTAAACACAAGATTTTTGGTGGGTTGAAGCATTATAAATGGTTTATAGGTTTTATCACGAGTTATTATTTTTGAGATAATATAGTGACCGCCATGTTCTAACATTTGCAGCGTTTATCAACTGTACTTACAAGCCCTTGGGCCTTCTTCAACCGTCCGCTTTACTGTTTCAATGGTTTTAGAAGTGACTAACTATTTCGGAGGCCCTTCGCTGTTGTGATCATTTAAGTATTGTCGAAATACTGTTGCCCGAGATGGGATTTTTTCTTTAAAAGAATTTTGAAGACTTTGAAAGCACTAAGCTTTATACTCAGTCCACTCTTAAAGTCGTAAATCAGCATAGTTCTAAAATGCTCGCGTGGCAAATATATACTATCAAACTATAATGAATTTTGTTTTCTTGTATCTCAAAACATACAAAGTGGGACTAGTATATCGCCTAATGCGATATTTTTTAGACGTATGGATGATAATTTATTTATTGCCTGTTATTCCGTAGGCCTGAAGTTTATTATTTAGATTAGGGTAATAATTTATTTTTTGCACAGTGATCATCAAAGTCGTCTTTTTTAATGAAAAATCGTATTGAAAGTGCCACATTTTTTAACGCAAAATTGTCGAAAAAAGTACCGTTTTTTTAACTATTTTATTGAAATATAAATTTAACAGTTGTAAATTCCGAAGTCCTTTTCTACTAAATTTCGAGTTATAAGAGATCACTATGCAAAAAAGCTACGTGTACAACACGTTTTGAAAGTCCCTTTTTTCATTCATTTGCTTGATTAACTCGGGCTTTGCCCTCGTTAATCAAACTTATGAAAAAAAGTATGACGTCCAAAACTAATTGTACAAATTACTATTTCAGTACATTATTCTAGATTTTTAATTCACATTTTGGTGGTATTTGTATTATATCTATTCTGTATAGTATTTTTACAAGTCATTGCAAATATTAATTAATTAAATTGAATTATTGGTCATAATCGGTAACCATGGGTCCTGGTCAATTTTCTGAGTTTTGAAATGTTCTCATATAAATATTTCGATTTTGAGATATTATTTTTTATAAACGAAGTTGAGCTTCGCACAGTGGTTCTTATGTGTTGATTTTTACTTCCCTCGTCTGAAAGACACGTTTCAGGATCCCTAGATAACGAAAAAGAGGTTTTCTCAATTCCGTCAGCCTGTCTGTCTGTCTAGTACTAATAAATCTCCTTCTGTCATTTACCAACGTAGTCGAGAGACAGTAGATTCGTTAACTAATTTTAATGGTTTAATAAACACGATGGTGGACATATAGAAATTATTTTCCAGCATAATTCACGAGCATTACAAATAACATTTCTGAATATGTTAAATAGCCGAGTGAACTTTATACCTTCATGGTCAACAAGTGTTCTGTTAATTTAATCTTCTCTGTTTTTTTTGTAATTGTGACTACAATCGTTATTTTCCTATACGCAAGGTGGTTTTTCTAGTAATAAGTTAATTGCCTGAAGGTGGACCCTGAGCTGCGCCCGAAACGTGTCGCTAAACTAATTTAATTAAATACAATTCTATATGGGACGGTTTTCTGTTTTTAGTCGTGTTCGTCACATTTCAGCCTCATTGTGAGCTTCCGAAGTTTTCTCTGTTGATAACGAGTAATTCTGTCTTGTAATAATATTGACCTAATTGCGCTGGATGTAGAGTTTGAATACCTCGGTGATATGTTTGGCCTTCATGATGATTATTATTTATACTTGTTTTTTGATCTTCCTTGTTGATAACATGTATAACTCGGTATAAAAATCTATACAAGTACGATTCCTCATTTTTCAAATGACTTGTTATACGAGGGCCACTAGAAAAGAAATCTATCTAGCTATGAAATATGCCATTTCTTCCTTAGCGAAATCACATTCTTATTGAAAAATGCTTTCCCTTAATTTACAAAAAAGCGAACAACAACGGGACACTTTTTTGACCTAATTCTCAAAATGCGTCAACATGAGCAATTATTCTCGCTTTATCCGTATTTCCAATATGTGCTGGCATTTTTCAGAATTGAATAATCGCTTTTGATGACATTTGTTAATTAGAATTGACAGCGTCAGTAATTGTTTTCACATTTTGAGAAGTACCTAAGTCAAAAAAGGTGTCCCGTCTGCCACTTAACTGTTAAATTTGCCCTCACAATAAGTAACTAATACTTGTTCTAAATTGCTTTCTGTAAAATTGTGTCTCAAATCTGGCAAAATATATTTATACATTGAAAATGATCGTTCGACGTCTACGCTTGTTATAGGAACATATTTATATTTTATCAGATCAGAAACATTTACATCAAAGTCAACTTCTTTTTTTTTCACCACTAATTACTTTAGATATCAGGTTTTTTATTTAATACAGACTTCAGTTGTCCTGCTACATTCGTATGTTTTAAAGAGTCTTCGACTTCTTTCATAATCTGGAAGAAATCGATTAAAGTTAAGCCTGCACTCTCTAACTTAGTGATACTGTCAGCTAAAACTTGAAAATTCGAAATAATGTAGACAAGACTAGCTTATTTTTTATTTTTTTCTTGAATTAGGCGGTAAAGCTGAAAATAGGCAGTAAACTAGTAATGAAATAGGCATTATAGGCAAAATAAAATACATGTGATTATTAATTTCCCTAAGATTAAAGCTAAATCTACAAAAGGCATTTGCTCTTTAATGATTAGTTTATTCTAGTGCTATTGCGTATTAGAGTTTGAATTACCTTTTTAATATGATACAGTCGCAGTAATTAAGTAGCCTATCTTTTATTTTGCTTTGTTCTGAAATTCCGATGCTTTAATATTGTTTTTCTACTCCTGTAACTAAAATTGCATTTAACATACTAACCTACACGTCGCTAAGTGACCTTTTTATCATGCCCTCATAACCTGCGACTAAAGAGCCTCTTAGTCACGGACTGAAGTTAGAAACGATGTTTTAGTCACGGGGTGAAGTTAGATTCAAACAGTATTTGCTTTATTAGCCACAGTCAAAACTAAAATCAAGTTAGTTTTCAACAGACTTATTTCAACGGGAATGCTGTTTTTAACGTTAAATAATAAAGTACTATAAGTAGGTATAATCATACGAAATTGATAATTTTGGATAAAAATCGGAAATGGTATTAATTGTATCATTTGATAATCGTTAGTTTTGGAAGTAAGAGGTATTTCGAATATAAATGTAATTCTGTTTTTAACTTGGTAAACTTTTGTAATGATAATTGACTCGTATAAATGTAAATACTGTAACTCTGCAGGATATGGAATAGTTAAAGCTTTTTCTGATATGCTATTGAGATACGTCGAAATTTCATTTAGATTTTCAATTAAATCGTCATTTTCAATTAATGGCATATGCATCTGTTGATTTTGGGCAAAAATTAATGCATTTTCTAGTTCCAAACAAGTGTTAATAAGTAGTTGTAAAAATTGAATTGCTTCTAGCAAGACTGTTTTTAAGGAGTATGTAGCGAGATTTTTGCCTAATTCCTCATTTTGTAAAATTATTTTATTTATATTTCTGTCTAATAATTCTTGACTCTTTGCTATATCATTGATTACCGAGATGGTATCATTTAAAATTTTAGTTTGCTCTAATATAATGTCATTTTGAATTTTATTGCTTTCTTGTAATTTAGTAATCATAGATTCGTATCTGACTCCATCGTTGGCGTCGAGGTTTATAGTTAAAAATTTGAAGGCGGATCCAAGTCCGTCGAAAAGTCCTCTCTTATTAATTTTGCGTTTAACATCAGGAAATAATTGACTTAAGAGTTTATCTGCTTTTTCAAGATATTGTTTTAATATTATGAGTAAATTGTTATGATTGATAATAACATCGTCAATCCTTTTAAATTTTGTATATTCAATAACGTAACTTTTATTTTCAAGTAACGGTATTATTTTCATTAAATTAGTTCTAAGTGTGTCATAACTAACAAATATAGGAGTATAGTCTACATTTCTAATAAGCGTCCATTCGCTTTGTTTAAGCACTACATTTCCTAAGTTTAAGGGATATAATCCGGGATTATCTTTTAAATTCTTAATAATAATATCGCTCTGTATAACTGGTGATTGAGTCAGCAGGGTACAGGCGATGAAGAGGGTAGTAATCCTGAAAAAAGGGAGAGCAATAATTCCTTTTAGTCAGGGTGTTTTATATTTCAATTTTTTTTTAAATTAGATTTAATTTTAAATTTCAACTTTACTTCTGAAATTTGTTTTAACAAATATTTTTTCATTTAATTGGAATGTTTGATTTTTCCGAATTGGTTTTAATTTTAAATTTTATCTTTACTTCTGAAATTTATTTTAATAAATACTTTTTCGTTTAATTGAAATGTTTGATTTTTCTGAATTGGTTTTAATTTTAAATTTAATCTTTACTTCTGAGATTTGTTTTAATAAATACTTTTTCGTTTAATTGAAATGTTTGATTTTTCTGAATTTGAATTTAATTTTAAATTGTTGTAAAAGTTTTTCTTTGTTTTAATTTAGCAATATTAATTATAAAGGTATGTTGCTGTTAACATTTAGTTTTAACGCGAGAAATATTGTGATTATTAAAATTGTAAATACATTATTATGCTGGTCTTGTTTGTTTGTTAAGTATAATTTCTATTCGAGTTTTTCTGATTTAAATGATTTTAGTCTTAAGTTTTTTCTTAAGATATTATTTTTTTTTAAATACTTTTGATACTTGAAGTTACTGATTTATTTATTAAAATTTATTTGCAATACTTAAAGTTTTTCAAAAATTCAGGGGTGTGTACAATCTTATTTCTTTCTTTAAACACACGGTTAAAAATTTAGTTATTTTGGCAAAATTTTTGATAAATGTTCTTTAATAGACTATTTGGTTAAAAATGATTTTATTTCGATTTTTAAGTGCTGGGAAATTTTGATTATTGAATTGTTTTGATGAATCTGATTTTATTCCTTCTAAAGTAGCTATATAATCTAAATATTTTACAAATTTATGTTTGAATTACTAAATCTTATGAGTTGACTTTTATTGTCAGTTTCGTAACGGATAAAGGTATTTCGGGAGAGTAAAATACATCTCTGTATTGAAAACATAAATTAGTCAAAAGAGTTTATTCATCTTCGTTTAAATCAGTGGTTCCCAAACTTATTTGGCCTACCGCCCCCTTTTCAGAAAAAAAATACTCAACGCCCCTTGGAAATCTACATTCTTTAAGCAAACAAACAAATATTTTGTGGTGGTAGCTTCTTGAGACTGATAATTATCTATACGAGTATTTCTAGGTAGAAAATTATTTTGTTGGAATAAATTAGTTAGCAATTAAAAAGTACAAGGAAGAATTTATACATTAAAAGTACAACATAAATATTTGAGAATTGTTTAATGAATGATACATTAGATACAGTTACTGTTAAATTGCGAATAGTATATTAAAAATCTGGTGTGATACACTCACACAACTTCCTTTTACAGTGATCTTATAATTAGTCAAAAATTTCATTTTTAATTTTTAACCATTTGTTAAAAATTTTCAAAAATTACAAATTCTACAAAAACGGTACAAAATCGAGTGTTAGTTGAAGAGACAAATTTTCTCTAGAATTTTAAGGTGAATTCAAAAATGTAAAAAATGTAATAATATATCGGGTGTTTTATTTAAAATAGGAGTTAATAAAAGAAACCCACTTTAGAAGTATTCAACTGGAAAATCACCTATCTCACATCAATACACATTAAAAATGTAAGAAAAATGTAAAGTTTAAAAAAAATCGTTAGAGCCGTTTTTGAAAAAATCGAAAAAACTGAAAAATCACAAGAGTAATCACCTACTTCCGGTTATGCGATTTTCTTCAAAAGCTTGCTGTCTCATCTACATAGTACACAAAACTTATATATGAAGTTTCAACGCCATACCTCTTTTCGTTTTTGAGATATTCTGTTCACAGGCAGACACACAGACAGACACACAGACAGACAGACCAATGAAAAAAAATATGTTTTTTTGGGATCAGGGGACTCTAAAACGTGAAGATCCGTTGAAAACTCAATTTCGAATTTTTGGGGTGAATCCAATACTTCCTTTATAGTAAAAGGAAGTAAAAAGGTTCCAGCATATAAGTTGATTTAGTTGGGATAGTTGTTTGGTAACATCAGAGCTTAGATTTTAATTTGCAGGTAGGTATTAACTGACAATCGGAATAACTAAAGTGAGAGCCAAACTCAAATGATAATCTGAAAAAGTGAATTATGAAATGTTATAATAAAATATACCATATCGAAATTTTGTATAGATTATTATTGGTAGAGAAAATGATATTTTTAAAATAAACAAATCTTTTCTGAATTTTTAACCTGTATTTTGAGTAAGCAAATTTGAATAATAAAAGCCCTTTATTATAATAGTATTTACTTTCTGGATGGTGTATTAAAAGGTGTGATAAAGTAAAATTAAAGAAACGGAGAATAAATAGACTGAATAAATAAAGTAATAAATGGTATGAAGAAGAATAAGGACATTTAATAATGGTAAATAGTCTTCATGGAATAAATAAACCTGTAACTTGCATTTTGTGTGTTTATTTGGAAAATAATGTTACACTATATTACACAACAGATGAAATATGTACGAATGGTATTTCTAAATCTTCTTATCTTCTCTTCCTTCTTTAAGCTTTCACCGACCCCTTATTTTATTCACCGCCCCCCAAATGCACCCGTGGCTACTATTGCCCCCCTGGATCGTTCCAGCGCCCCCCAGGGGGCGATATCGCCCACTTTGGGAATCACTGGTTTAAATGGTCTAATCTCAAAAAAAAAATTTTTTTTATTTTTAATTGTTATTTAAATTAATTATCTAAAATACTTTTAATGTTTGGAGTTTTTATATTAAAGTTGTTAAATCTGATAGACTGATTTTTGTTGAGTTCATAATTTTTATTTTTATAAGATTAAGGATTATAAATATTAATTTCTTGTATTTCATTTAAAGTATTAATTACGCTTGTTTTAAATTGATTATTGTATGGTTTCAATTGCTGAAGGCATGACTAATTTTTCATTAAATTTTAATTTTGGGGTTATTTTAGTTCCATTTTTTTATGCTGATAAATTTTACGAAAAGTTCTGTACACAGGGTTAACTGTAGGTTTTGTTGAGAAAAATAAAAATCTTAATTTTTAGGTTTGGAAAAATTACATTAGTTTCACTTTTTTTTGTTTAGTTTTTACGGGTTGTAATAAAATGGTATCGTAGCTCTTTCTGTCTGAATATGCATCCATTTATAATCTATTCGTGCGGATAATTTTGAAAATAAATCGGATCCAATAAGTCCTATAGGGACCTGGACATATCGCCGAATGGACAAAACGCCGAATCGTATTTTAATGCCCAAAACGCCGAATCGTGCCCAAATCGCCGAATTCGTTTGAGTGGACAAAACGCCGAAAATGCCCAAAACGCCGAATGCTGTCGGTGGACATATCGCCGAAAATGGACAAATCGCCGAATTAGTTGGCGTGGACAAAACGCCGAAAATGCCCAAAACGCCGAATTCTCTCGGTGGACATATCGCCGAAAATGGACAAATCGCCGAATTAGTTATCGTGGACAAAACGCCGAAAATGCCCAAAACGCCGAATTCTGTCCGTGGACATATCGCCGAAAATGGACAAATCGCCGAACCGTGTAAAATGACCCCACATGGATCGGAAAGTTGGCATCGCTCGATTTTGTTCAAAACCCCCGTTTGTGTCGGTGGACATATCGCCGAAAATGGACAAATCGCCGAATTAGTTAGCGCGGACAAAACGCCGAAAATGCCCAAAACGCCGAATGTTGTCGGTGGACACAACGCCGAAAATGGACAAATCGCCGAATTAGTTAGCGTGGACAAAACGCCGAAAATTCCCAAAACGCCGAATGCTGCCGGTGGACACATCGCCGAAAATGGACAAATCGCCGAATTAGTTACCGTAGACAAAACGCCGAAAATGCCCAAAACGCCGAATTCTGTCGGTGGACATATCGCCGAAAATGGACAAATCGCCGAATTAGTTAGCCTGGACAAAACGCCGAATCCTGTGAATGGACATATCGCCGAAAATGTCCAAAACGTCGAATTAGTGGGCGTGTACCAAACGTCAAAGATGTCGAAATCACCAATTCCTGTTAGTGGGTATGGTACAAATTAAGGATGCAGAATATTTTACGGCCAAACAAATAGCGAGAATTGTTTTCAAGTTGTTATTTCTAAGTTACAACAATAATAAATTCAACTAGCAATTGCTGCCAGCATAAACAACACCTGTAAACTAATAGTTGATATTCTAACTACAATTTTTGATATCCCGTGTGCATTTTTGTGATTGAGTATTGAGGGTGGTGTCATTTTGTTCCTTAGGCTGGGACCCGCGACTGGGATGAGCGAGGGGGCTATTTGGGGATAAGTTATTATTTTAAAATATAAATAAAGTAGATATGTTTTAAAAACCAGAATATCTATTTCATATTCTATATCGCGCATATACTGTAACTTATAATCTAATAAAACAAAGTGATAATTGACCGTCATTGAATCCAAAATGGCGAACTTTAATCTTTTTATTTAAAAAACTCTTTGAATATAACACAATAGGAAGGAGCATTTACCAGATGAGGTTGCGTAGAGAATGGAGGTTGCATATGGCGGATAGTTGTTTCCGTTTGACACTGGCGTACTGTCTGTAAAGGATATATTATGGGTTTATTATATATCAATGATCAACATTTTATGTATTTCTACACATTTAGATCGGGTGATTATAAAAGTTTTTCCATCAAGCTACTTATGAAATATTTGTTATATGAATAATATGTAGGTGGCACTGTAAGTCTATGTCAAATTTGAAAGTTAGCAGGTTAGGTTTTGCGTCAGTCTTGATTATAAAATCACCCGGTATATTAATGCCTAGACAAGCTATTAGGTTAGCTTATTGGAATGTATATATATGAATTAAATAAATTATTATTTATTATTATTATATTATAATTGTTTTACTGAGTTTAAAAATTGTCGTTATTTGTATTAAACAAATTTTAATAAAAAAACATTATGTAAATTAATTCACATTAACATTAATTTAACGAGTTTCTGCTACAATCGCAAAATTTATATGCTGATAAATATAGAATAAGTTGGAGTTTTAACAAATTTATTTATTTTAATTTTTCTTAAATTTATTTACTTCCAACAGACAAATATAAATATTTCTAATATATGTATTTTCAAAAATAAATTATAAATTGACCTAGGTATACATTTTTAATAAAAGTAGTAAATAGACCACATAAGGAAACATTCTTGTGCTTGGCCTTTTTCTACAGTACCTTAAATTTTACTAGAATTGTTCTAAGCTTTTCTATATTGACTGCACTTTTTTATTTGTATGTGTTGTTTCACAAGATTGTCTGAATATATTTTGTTAATCGGTTGTTATTTCGTCATTTGTCAACGCACAAACATCTAACAGAAATCCTAGAAATGCAAGTTTATAATGTGTTTACTGCATTCAGTCTAGACACTATATATTATATACTAGCTGACCCGGCAAACGTTGTTTTGGATTATGACATGATGGGGAAAACAAATTAACAAATTTATTTATTTTAATTTTTCTTAAATTTATTTATTTACAACAGACAGGAAGCCCAATTATAGAAAGTCTACAATTTCATATTTAGAACTAACTTACACATAATTTCTATTATACAGTCGAAAACCAACCTAAGATTACAATAAACTTACAGTATAAAACAAATCCTTAGAAAAACCTTTCAAGTCACAGTGGAATATGTCAATTTGATTATTAATAAGATTGTATGATGCAGTGCTTGCAAAAAGTGATGAATTTTTATAGGAATTTGTCCTAGGACA
This sequence comes from Agriotes lineatus, assembly GCA_940337035.1. Lineage (NCBI taxonomy): Eukaryota > Metazoa > Arthropoda > Insecta > Coleoptera > Elateridae > Agriotes > Agriotes lineatus. Next base: position 56,754 of record CALNHX010002867.1, read on the forward strand.
AGTATTAACAAATGTGAGACCATTTCTCGTTCTTATATCAGGTATATGAAAGTCAAGTCTTGCCGGCAGTTCAGGACAGTCAATATTTTAATTTTAATTACCAACCAGCTTGTAAATAAACATTATCTGAAAATAAGTACGCATTGACTAAGGCTTTATACAATTAAAATGCAAAAATTATACCCCCATGATCACGTTATTTGACAACTAGCATGAATAAACTACCACAAATGAGTCATACTTGGAGGTTACATATGGCGATTTCAGTCGCACTTTTAAGTACGGCCAATAAAAGACCAGACTCCTTCCTGTTGTTTTATATTCAAAGAAAAAACTAAACATGAACTTGTTGGGTATCAAATTAAAGATAATCGATTATACAAAACAAATAGCAAACTTATAAAATGTTTAAGTGCCATAAAAAATAAAAGAGGTAGTGGCGGTATTTATGGCCCAGTGTGCTTACATTTCTAAAACATTTCCGGAAACAATTTTCACACTGTCCTGGTTCCTTCCAAAGGGTGCTAAACAAAAAAGTCAACTATGACTGTTGATGTTCCGTCATTATCTAACAGAAGTTGCAACGTAAGATATCATATGGTTGCTAGGCGAAATTGTTAATTTAAGTCAGACTTACAGTTCCAATCAAGTGCTAATAACTCTGTCTACCTACAATTCCATGGTATATGATAGCAGACACAAAACACACATATCTGTTTTGCCATTACTTCCTGCATCACCAAACTGGAAAAGTTAGTTGTGACTGTAAACCGGCGACTACAATGGCCTTTGATACATCTAAAGATGGCATTTTTTAACCGAAAATTGGGTGATCATTACATGAGAATTGCACATAATAATAGCTGTACTCAAATCTATTGGAAGTTATATTGGATCAACTGGCATTCCTAAGTTGTGGAGCGTGGCCTTTTTTATAAATTTATTTGAAGAAAAACATGTAACGCTCATACCACAACTTTGCCTGTGTTATATACTGCGCTTGCTAATGAATTCTTCAAGGAAAAATGCCAAGTTATTCAAATAATTCTTTGGGTAATTTGGCAGAAAAAGTACTCGAAATCCATGATTGACAACAAAGTTTGTTCACGAAAATAAGTTTGTACCGCTTAGTAAAAGAAACAATAGTTAGGTACCTATTGTATGTAATAGAATGTTGAGAATTTGTTAATTCTTCTAATGTCCCAGGTACCTATGACGTTTTCGGCATTTCCACCCCATTGGGTTTTCGTCCGAATTTTAATGCCCGCATTGTTCTCTCGCAAGAGGCGCGTTTGGTTGAAATCACAAAATTAGTTTTGACGAATTGGTAAACACAAGAAACACGCTGTTGACTAGCCCAATTATTCATTTTGGATAAATGATTCCACATTATTTAAGCAATATAATCTGTATATATAAAAATCACTCACCGCGTGTTAGTAACGCAAAAACTCGAGAACGACTTGACCGATTTGGATGATTTTTTTTTGTTTTGTTCGCCTTACCCCGAGGTGGTTTAGCAAAAAAAGAAAATTCGGAAAAATCCAAAGGGACAGCCGGAAAATTGGAAAATATCGAAAGTGTGTTTTTCTATACACTGTACGACTTTCTATTTGCAGTCATACTTTTATCATTCTGTGCTTAATGGTTTGAAAGGTTTCCTCCATCATGTCATAATCCAAAACAACGTTTGCCGGGTCAGCTAGTATATAATATATAGTGTCTAGACTGAATGCAGTAAACACATTATAAACTTGCATTTCTAGGATTTCTGTTAGATGTTTGTGCGTTGACAAATGACGAAATAACAACCGATTAACAAAATATATTCAGACAATCTTGTGAAACAACACATACAAATAAAAAAGTGCAGTCAATATAGAAAAGCTTAGAACAATTCTAGTAAAATTTAAGGTAGTACTGTAGAAAAAGGCCAAGCACAAGAATGTTTCCTTATGTGGTCTATTTACTACTTTTATTAAAAATGTATACCTAGGTCAATTTATAATTTATTTTTGAAAATACATATATTAGAAATATTTATATTTGTCTGTTGGAAATAAATGAATTCTAGAAAAATTAAAATAAATAAATTTGTTAAAACTCCAACTTATTCTATATTTATCAGCATATAAATTTTGCGATTGTAGGAGAAACTCGTTAAATTAATGTTAATGTGAATTAATTTATATAATGTTTTTTTATTAAAATTTATTTAATACAAATAACGACAATTTTTAAACTCAGTAAAACAATTATAATATGATAATAATAAATAATAATTTATTTAATTCATATATATACATTCCAATAAGCTAACCTAATAGCTTGTCTAGGCATTAATATACCGGGTGATTTTATAATCAAGACTGACGCAAAACCTAACCTGCTAACTTTCGAATTTGACATAGACTACAGTGCCACCTACATATTATTCATATAACAAATATTTCATAAGTAGCTTGATGGAAAAACATTTATAATCACCCGATCTAAATGTGTAGAAATACATAAAATGTTGATCATTGATATATAATAAACCCATAATATATCCTTTACAGACAGTACGCCAGTGTCAAACGGAAACAACTATCCGCCATATGCAACCTCCATTCTCTACGCAACCTCATCTGGTAAATGCTCCTTCCTATTGTGTTATATTCAAAGAGTTTTTTAAATAAAAAAATTAAAGTTCGCCATTTTGGATTCAATGACGGTCAATTATCATTATTTTATTAGATTATAAGTTACAGTATATGCGCGATATAGAATATGAAATAGATATTCTGGTTTTTAAAACATATTTACTTTATTTATATTTTAAAATAATAACTTATCCCCAAATAGGCCCCTCGCTCATCCCAGTCGCGGGTCCCAGCATAAGGAACAAAATGGCACTACCCTCAATACTCAATCACAAAAATGCACACGGGATATCAAAAATTGTAGTTAGAATATCAACTGTTAGTTTACAGGTGTTGTTTATGCTGGCAGCAATTGCTAGTTGAATTTATTATTGTTGTAACTTAGAAATAACAACTTGAAAACAATTCTCGCTATTTGTTTGGCCGTAAAATATTCTGCATCCTTAATTTGTACCATACCCACTAACAGGAATTGGTGATTTCTACAACTTTGACGTTTGGTACACGCCCACTAATTCGACGTTTTGGACATTTTCGGCGATATGTCCACTCACAGGATTCGGCGTTTTGTCCAGGCTAACTAATTCGGCGATTTGTCCATTTTCGGCGATATGTCCACCGACAGAATTCGGCGTTTTGGGCATTTTCGGCGTTTTGTCCACGGTAACTAATTCGGCGATTTGTCCATTTTCGGCGATATGTCCACCGACAGAATTCGGCGTTTTGGGCATTTTCGGCGTTTTGTCCACGGTAACTAATTCGGCGATTTGTCCATTTTCGGCGATGTGTCCACCGGCAGCATTCGGCGTTTGGGAATTTTCGGCGTTTTGTCCACGCTAACTAATTCGGCGATTTGTCCATTTTCGGCGTTGTGTCCACCGACAACATTCGGCGTTTTGGGCATTTTCGGCGTTTGTCCACGCTAACTAATTCGGCGATTTGTCCATTTTCGGCGATATGTCCACCGACACAAACGGGGGTTTTGAACAAAATCGAGCGATGCCAACTTTCCGATCCATGTGGGGTCATTTTACACGGTTCGGCGATTTGTCCATTTTCGGCGATATGTCCACGGACAGAATTCGGCGTTTTGGGCATTTTCGGCGTTTTGTCCACGATAACTAATTCGGCGATTTGTCCATTTTCGGCGATATGTCCACCGAGAGAATTCGGCGTTTTGGGCATTTTCGGCGTTTTGTCCACGCCAACTAATTCGGCGATTTGTCCATTTTCGGCGATATGTCCACCGACAGCATTCGGCGTTTTGGGCATTTTCGGCGATTTGTCCACTCAAACAAATTCGGCGATTTGGGCACGATTCGGCGTTTTGGCATTAAAATACGATTCGGCGTTTTGTCCATTCGGCGATATGTCCTAGACCCGTCCTATATAGTCTTGGTTAAAATTAAATAAATAACATGTATGTGTTCCGTTTTCATAAAAAAGACTGGGGACTGGTAAATCTGCAATTAAGTTATGTTGAGAAATTCCATGAGATGTAACTATCTCAAATTCTGTTTCATAAATATAATTTGGAAAATGTTGTTGTACAAATTCTGGAGAAATTATTGTTTGTGAGCCACCTGTATCAATTAATAATTTATCGCCGGTGGCGGGAATTATAATATACGGAAGATCTGATTTTGAATTTATATTAAAAGTTAAAATATGCTTTTCCGAGGCTCTTAATGAAAATTTACGGTATCGCTTGGATCTGGAAATTCATAATAATCTGATGTAATGTCCAAGTCTTGGGGTTCATTTTGAAAATATAGGTCTGATTGTTTGTATTCTGGACTTTCTTGAGAATTTTCGAATAAATTTTCAGTGAAGTTTTTATTTTCTTCAGGGGAATTTTCGAATAAATTTTCTGTTAGATTTTCATGATCAACAGGGGAATTTTCTTGTTGAACATTACTGTGATAGAATAGTTGATTAAAATTTCAATTAACGTTTTGAGAATTTGCTCGATATTTATTAGGGAAATTTGATTGTTGAGTAGCTGGTCTTTTTATAGTGCTAAAGTCCATAGGTTCTGGTTTATTTGTAGGTGAAAAATTTGGTTTTGGTGCAAATGCATTAAAGCTTGAATTTTGAGTTATTCTAGAATTATTAGGATTGTTAAAATTTGTTGGACTTTTAAAATAGTTGGGATTTTGATTAAAATTACTTTTAGGATTTTGGTTAAAATTACTTCGATTTGGTTGGAATGGTCTTTGCATAAAATTTGGGTTATTAAATTTAGGTTGATATGAATTTCGTGTTTGAATATTGGAAGTTAAATTTGATTTATTTAATTTTAACTTTGAAAATTATTTTGATTTTGAGAATGTCTGATATCAATTTCTTCTTTTACTATGCTTAAGGCTTGTTCTAGTGAAATTGGGTTTCTACTTCTTACGAAGCTTCCTAAATTTTCATTTAGTCCACTTGTAAAAGTGCGAAGTGCTAAATCTCTGTTAGCCTTTAATTTATAAGTTATAATGTCTTTTGATTCTTGACTCAGAGAAACTTTTGAATTATAAATAGCCAAATGGGTTCTAACTTTATTGAAAAATTCTATAGGAGAGTCTTTATTCTGTTTTAATTTGGTTAAATCAATTAAAAGATTCAATTCTGACCTTTGGTCGCCAAAATTTTCAATTAAGACATTTTTTAAGTCTTTCCAAGTATCATACTGGTAACCTGTAATTACTTCTAACGCTTGACCTTTTAATTTATTCCTTATCGAATTTAAAATTACTTGGTTGATATAATCGTTTGAATTTTCTGTGCAAAATTTAGTTGCAATGATTTCTGCGGATCTGACAAATTCCGAAAGAGTGCTTGATTACCATCATATGTGGGAATTTCATTTAGTAAAGCTACATTAAAATGTGGGGGAAACAATGATGCGTTTTGGTCAACCATATTTGGGTTGCTAGTGTTGTTACAATTATTTAAAAATAAAATTCTAGGGATAGAACTCCTTGGCGAGCGTGATCGATCTCGTGACATAAAATTTTTACAATCGTTTCAAAATATAATTTTTTATCTAAAACTTCAAGATAATGGTGATCTAAACATAAAAATTTTATAATTGTTAAAAAAAATAAATTTATAGGTGTTTTTACTTAAGGCGAGAATTATGTTAAGGATTCTCTTTTGTAGACAAAAATTAATTTTACTTTATTTGTTTCACTTGATTTTTAATTTTGTTTTATGTTAGTAAACAATTTACTGACTAGGGGGTTGCTTCTAATGCCTTGTTAGGAACCCTACGCGCAAGAACGCAAGCACAAATGCAAATTAAGCACACCTAGTATGTGCAGCAATTGGTCTGGCTTACTACGTTCTGCCTGAACTTATAAATAAATATTTAAAACTATGTTAGTATAATTTTTAAAACTTTATATTAGTTAACTTTGTTGTTTAGGCGAACGCTTTAATAATTATCACTTTTGAAATTATATTACGTTACTTTGTTGCCTTTGGAATTTTTACTTTGTTGCTTAGGCGAACGCTTTAATAATTATTACTTTTGAAAATTATATTACGTTACTTTGTTGCCTTTAAAGTTAATTATTTTGCTTTTTCTTTAAAACTTGAAAATTATTACTTAGGCGAACGCTTTAATAGTCGTTACTTTGTTGCCTTTAAAATATACCTTTGCTTTTTCTCTAAAGCTTAAAAATTATTATAAAAATATGCACTTACATTGTGCGTAAAAATTGACGAACGGCGTGCGATCTGCTACGTCCTGTTGTCTTCAAAAAGGATGCGTCGATCCTGTTGATGTCGGCTGGCCTGCAAACAGCTAGGTCCTGAAGTCCGACTTTGGATGGTCTGCTTAACGCTAGAGCGTCATCCAAAAGTTGTCCTGGGGTCGTCGTTGTTGACGTTGCCAAACCAGAGACTGATCCCAATGATCAAGTGGTCCCAATGACCAGATGGTTCCAATAACCACGGAGGAGCAGGAGCTGGGTCGACGGGCGCTTCTCACGATCGGACGATGTTTGTCCCTGTTGGAGATGTCCGAAGATCCGCTGGGTGGTAGGTGTCGATTTGCGGCAAAGAGCTGAACCTCAAGGAAAGTTGCTGGTCGACTCGATGTTTGTAGTTTTCCAGGATTTCCTCCACAAATCCTACCGACTGCTCCAGTTTTATTAAAAGGCCGCCGAAACGACTTTTTAAAAAACGTTTATTTTTATTTTACAATGAAATATAACATTGGAAGCACACAGATTAGCTGCCAGACAATTTCTTACATCTAGCTACGAACTAACTGGAACTTATCTTAGAGGTGCAGGCTACTTGTATATATACTATGTCTAATCAGCTAAGATAAGCGTTATCTCTAAAAGGGAGCGTGAGACAGGAAGCCACGTGCGTTCAAGGTTGCAGACTTGCAGTTCATACAAAGAAGCTATTATTGTTCAAGGTTGCAAGCTTGCAGTTTTACACAGGGGGCCATTGTCTAGTCATAATATAACTAGTGACGTTTATAAAACTTGTTACATAATATACTATTATATTGCATCTGCCGATGACGGAAGCGTTCATATCATAAACATAAGACCTTTAGAATAATTGACTTTTGTTTTTAATTTTTCGGAATATAACTTGTTTCAAATTGATCAATGGTCAGCAAAACATAATACAGAATAGTTTGTTCCTTGAGTTAACTTTTAATGTTATTTATTTCATAAACTTTACAACTCTGGGTAGATTGTATCCTCTTTTGCAAATGTTGCTCAGCCGGCCTTTTGTATGTCTATCCATTAGATATAATCATCTTATGGTATTACTTTCTATCAGTGTAAAAATTCAAAGACCTTAGTGACTCCATATTTTCACCTTCATCCCAAATACACATCAATCCTTCTAATTCCCTGTGATTTGACAAATTGTAAAATGTCAGCACTTTCTATGAGTCTCTTCAGCTTCATCGAAAGATTATTACTGTAAAATACAATATTTTTGCTTATTGCTATACACACACGTAAATAAATAAGAAGACTAGGTAAATTATCAAATTAATTTTATATACAGACTTATCCAAGTACAGGATTGTTTCTGCAATTCACAAAAAACTACAGTAAACTCTAACGCGACTGTAAATGACATGACAGAGCAGTCCAACGTTGCAAACCCTTTTTGTACGGTGCTGCCCATTGTCAAGCTCTTTCATAGTTTTATAAACTTGTACCTACTTGGTTTCCATGACAGTGGACAGTATCAGATGACAACATATATAAATATCAGGAGAAAAATAAATTTTATATAAATTTACGCAAAAGTTAATCAATGACGATGGAGCAAGTTTTATTCTGAACCGATACAATCACCCAAACATAGACGTGGCTATTAATTAATGGCAATAACTTAAAAATTAAATGTTGCACGTACTTTTCTGAATTATGTCATTTTTGACAGTGGTCTATTATGAGATGTTTTATCGGACTTTTTCCACAGTCTCGGGTGTTTATCACACGACGTTTCGGGAGTTTTTGGTCTACTCCGCCCTCAGGTGCATGAACCCCTGGATAGTCCTGAGGAGGACTGTAGTCTTTTTCACGTACACTCGTGCCTACCCCGGGAATTGAACCCGGAACCATTAATCACTATGATTACTCGCAAACAGACATTGGAAGAAGTCTGATAAAACATCTCATTGTACTTACTTTCTTAATAAGTTAATATTAATTGTATGTAAATAGAAATCAAATACAAATAGTTTTTAGGTTTAATTTTCTTATCTCTACATAGGTAGTAATTGATTATTAGATAACAGTATGTGAAAGCACCACAGTGTGCAGTACAATCCATACTTGTTTCATTCATTAGCAAAGAGATAGTGTACGTTCTAAATTCGTAACAAATTCCTCAAAATCGAAGATATCTCGTTAAAATTACCCCGTAACAGTAAGTTACGTATTACTTTGTATAATAATTAAATTAGCACGATCTGGTTAAATAAAAAATAATAAAATATAAATAAAAGCGTTTGATGAACGTTTTGCAACTGACACATTTCTATTTGTAGGCGCTTGGTTAGAAGAAGGAATCTGTTTCCATTTAGTGATTTATTATTCAATTCAAATATCGTGTAACGATGAAGTGTATTTGAGCAATCATTAAATACCACTGAAAAGCATCAAAATTGCATACGCATAACTGTACGGCTTCAGACCTACATACAGTAAGTATAAACATACAATGTTCTCAGGCATCGCCTGTAAGACACATGTTGTTTGTTAAGACATAAAGGCTTATTAAGTTTTCTGTCCACAGCAACTGAAAATGGCAATATTATCGGACTGCGTTTGTTTGGATATTTTGGCGGTCTTCGTAGCAGCGATCGCAGGGCTCATAACTTACATCAAATGGTTGTACAAATCCTGGGAGAGGAAGAACCTTCCCTACGTGGAGCCTACCTTTCCTTTTGGAACTTTTGACAATCCTTTTGGCGATTCGATATCCTTTAGCGAGCAAACTAAGCGAGACTATGACTTCTTCAAATCTAATGGACACAAGCATGGCGGTCTATTTGCATTCGCATTTCCTGTCTACATGCCGATAGATCCAGAGTATCTAAAAAATATTTTGGTTAGAGATTTCGATCATTTTATGGATCGTGGGGCGTATTACAATGATAACGACGACCCAGTCAGCGCGCATCTCTTTAGTATCGAAGGGAAGAGATGGAGAAATCTTCGTATTAAGCTTACACCCACGTTCACTTCGGGAAAAATGAAAATAATGTTTCCTATACTCATGGAATGTTCTACTCAACTGAAAGCTGCCATGGATCACAGGTGTTCAAACAAGGAACCGGTAGATATTAAAGCTATGTTAGGATGTTTTACTGTCGACGTAATCGGTTCCTGTGCTTTCGGCATAGAATGCAACAGTTTCACAAACCCAAATTCCGATTTTCGAAAATACTCTGAGAAAGTTTTTATGAATACTCCTATAGATATATTTAGAGATGGTGTATCTTGCCTTTTTCCAAACCTAGCCAGGTCTATAGGCTTTACAACCACGCCAAAGGATTCCGCTGACTTTTTCATGAAGGTAGTTAAAAGCACAGTGGATTATAGAGAGCAGAATGGTGTAGAACGCAAGGACTTCATGCAGCTATTAATAAACTTGAGAAATAACATTAAAGACGAGAATGAGGAAGACCAAGCACATTTACATGACGGGAAAAGCTTAACCATGGAAGAGTTGGCGGCTCAAGCATATTCCTTCTTTCTGGCTGGATTTGAAACTTCCTCCACCACAATGACCTTTTGTCTTTACGAGTTAGCTGTAAATCAGGACATCCAAAATAGACTGCGAGACGAAGTCAATGCTGTTCTAGAGAAATACAATGGGAAGCTTACTTATGATAGCATAATGGAGATGAAATATATGGATCAAGTTCTTGATGGTGAGTAAACAATTCTCCAAAAACATGTTACCATATTTTGATTGTCAGACGTAATATTTATTCAAAGCTTGTTGTATAAGTAAAATATTAATACCTATCTGGTAACACTACTTTTGGTAAAAGCTACGAATCTATTATTGCAATAGAAGTGATGGCGTCGTATTGTATGCACTAGTTTAATTTTTTAATTCCTGCTTAACATTACTTTTCAGAAACGTTAAGGAAATACCCTTCATTGCCATTTTTAATCAGAAAATGCACAAAACAGTATAAAACACCTGGAACTGACTTTATTATAGAAAAAGGCACTCCTGTCTTAATTTCTCTAATTGGTATGCAAAATGATGAGGAGTACTTTCCTGAACCTGAAAAGTTTGATCCCGAAAGATTCAGTGAGGAGAATAAACGTAAAATTGTACCTTATACCTACTTACCGTTCGGAGAAGGACCTAGAATTTGTATCGGTGAGTAAATTGTAGGTCATGTAACTCCAAGCCATGTGAGGACAATTTTTTAATATAGCGCTTCTCTGCATTTTTCTGCATTGTTATCTCAAATATTAGTATTTTTCCTGGTTCATTTACGTTTAAATTAAAAGTTTAGGTACGATTCAAAACCCAATCTCGTTCATTAGCGTTTCCCAGCTCACTTTATATCATCAGTTCAGGTTCAGATATGCCTGTTCTAAAGGTCTGCCGGCCTATTATCTGCGGTTTTGTCGTTCCTATATGCCATAACTTCCCCGAGGTTCCGGGAAAACTGCTGATCTAGGATTTCATCATAATGGGACCTTTCGCGCGGTTAACATAAGTTGAACAAAGTACGAAATTAAGTAACGCCTGCGTTTTATTTGGTTTTGGGATTCCATCCCGCAAAAATTCATTCTCGCTCCCGCCTTGAGTTAGTTAACAAGTGTTTTTGAGTTTGCGCTCCAAGCGACTTTGCTCGTTGGGGCGCGCTTTAAAGCAGTTAAAAATTAACTATGTGCTTTCTGGAGCCGTTAGTTATTGTGTCCATTGAAGTTGTGAGTTGTTTCGTTTCGTGGTAACTCTTGGCTGTTTCGTCGAGATGAGTGTGCTAGCTGCCGGAGTTGAAGGGATGCAAATAAGTTAGTGGTAGTAAAAGAGTCCTTACCGGGGGGTTGCGAGACCTCCATTGCTGCGTTAGCGGATTTAATTATAGGATTCTCAAAGGCACCAGTTATATCTTAACAAGATCTCGCAGGTTGGAAGTTTCGTTTCGTCGACCATTTGCCCTCTGGGTGAGATTATTGTCGTTTCAACCCCTGGCTGTGGTAAACATCGTTGTGAAGTCCTATTCTCGCCTCCCGCAAACACCCTTCGGAGCAGTTTCTATTCTACCGGTCGCCAGCAACTTCAGTTGACATCAATTGGAAGCTCCCCGAATTCTGCAAACGAGGTATTGTTCTAATTATTACAGTGCATATCAAACTCTTTTGTGCGATGCTGTTCCGAATATGTGTGTGTAACTTAAGTTGCCGTACTACGCGCACCCAATTTTAAAGTTTATGGTTATCTTTTAATGAATATCGCCGTAGTAAATTTTGTTGTTGTTAAATTCACGATTGCTGACGTCATTATTGTAGATGGACTTTTTTTGTCAAGTAATTGCAAAGCTACTAACCCATTTATTTGTTTTTATGTTTGTATAATTATGTCACATGTCTTTAAATCAATAGATTCCATTTAATTAATTAATTTGTGCGTTATTATTTCGTATATCAACTGTTGCGTGCGTATGTCTATTTTGTTTTCTTTGTGTACGGAATGCAGGGGAGTTTGGGAAAAAATTAACTAAAAGTAAGTTCACTGAGGCTGCCCGCTGGTTGAAATAAAGCACTGCAAACATCTTCTAAGCTCCGTTTATGGTTTCCACTTTTGCGTAAACAGATTGACCGACAAAAGTGGTGGCGCTTAAGATTTAACATCTGTATTTCGTTTACCGGATCGGAGCCCTAATTTAAGGTCGTAAAGAACTCCCTTACTCACTGAGCGTTTTAGTCGGCATCCTTTGTTACAGCCTATAGTAACGGGATTGGGCCAATCTTTACGAGAATTTCCCGATTTTGTATGTAACAATTTGACGCCTCGTTGTAATGTAGTTTTATTTGTTCCTCACTTGTAAACATCAATTTATTAAGTAACTGTATTAATCAAGAGAGTTTATTTTAACAAGTTACTAACTTGAAAAATCTTTACAAGTTAACTGTCAGTTTTACAAGCGTGCTCATAGATAAACGATAGCGTGCAAAGCCAGAGTTGCCTTCCTTAGTATGTGTCATATTGATGAATTTAGTTGTTTGTCAGTTTGACATTTTGAATAAATGGTAAATTTCTAGTTATTTACAAGTGAGGAACAAATGAAATATTCAACAATGTACGCAAGGTAACAGGTTTTACTGGCTCAAAAAGGTGGCTCGCCAGTCATATTTTTCTATTCGCCAGTAAACACCCTCTTACCAAGCTAGTGATGTTAAATACTATTTATGTGGCAAGAAACTGGCGTTTTGTCGTAAAGAGCATCTTATGCTGTAACAAACTGTTTTTTTTGTCATAAAGTCGATTTTAGGCTGTAACAGCTATGTGTATTTTTTCAGCCCTTCGATTTGGAGTCATGCAAACTAAACTTGGGATTGCAACTTTATTGAAGAACTACACCTTTTCGCTGAACAAGAAAACCCAAGTGCCTCTCAAGATGAATCCTTCCAGTTTCGTTTTGTCTGTACTTGGAGGCGTTTGGTTGGATGTTAAAGAAGTTCGCAAGTAGGTAATGGTCATGTGCAGCAGTTCAGGCGCTGAACAGTATTTATGTATATTTAATTGGTACTTATAAACTGCAATAAAGGTATAAATATAACTCTATAACGCACCTAAATAAACTCTGTATGCCAACCAGTCTGGTGGACGAAGCAATAAATAAGTTCAAGTAAACTGTGTTGTTACGTGCTAAAAGCATATGATATTAATACTAGTAATCTACAGTATATACGTGTTGAATAAGAGATCAAGTGGGATTAATGCGACGGTAGCTCGTGAGAATTAGTATCAGATTGGTATTGGTCGTTACTAGAGGAAAAAGATAAACAACGGTTTTGTTTTGGAAAAAAACGTGTGACAGCATTTGAAAGTGCAAGGGGTTTCGTGGTATATAAGTGATAATCTCGCCATTGCATATGGTTTAGCTATAGTAGGGAATATTACTGGCCAACCGTCCTAGAAGGAAATTTAAGAAGCGAGTATCATTTTTCCGACGAATGTAAATTCGAGCTTAGAAGCGATTTGGGAAACCACGGAATAACGTTTGCAAAGTTTATTGCCTGTTTAACAGGCAAAAAAGTGTAGGCGCGAAAACCTACCGAAAATTTAGTCTGCTGGAAGTCACCAGGCAGTTTTGAGGCCTACTTGCCGCATGTGATAGCTGACGATTTGGGGCTGTCAAGCTGACATTTAATCTGATTTATTAAACGTCTACAAATGTAACCACGAACAGATAAGTGATTTTGATGATATTTTGCATATGATAACGCTGTGTAAACATTAAAAAGACTAGTAGTTTAAGTTAAGAGGGGTACCCTGTCCCGTGCAAATAGTAGAGTAATTGAGTAGTGGACAACATCTGAGTAACAATTACCCCGTCCCGTTCATATAATAGGCCAATTTTGGATGTCTCAAGTTTTGAGTGATAATAAAACTAGTTAAGAGTATTGCTCTCTTTCATTTTAATTACAAGCATTGAGTTCAATAATTGTTTATTTAGATATACAGTGAAGTTACAAGTTTCTTGGCATATATCAGTGTACCTGAGTATTAACTTGTTGGCGCTCCCTTTAACATCTTAATTAAAGAATTCGCGACGTCTTCACTGTTGCTAGTAGACAGGCCTCAAGTACACTTATATAACGTTCAATTGTTGAGTTAAATAATTAAAGAGCGACGACCTAAAGGTAAGTAAAAAGCTAACAGTGTTTTATTCTGTACACTAAGAAACCACAAGAGAAGAAATCCAGTAAAATTATATAGATCTCATTGTCTGAAAAAACCACTTCAGTTCTGATGCAACACTGGTTGCTCGAGTACCTAATCGTAGAACCAAGCAGCCTCTTTTAGCGATAGTTCTGCTCAACGCCCAGCACTACAAAGCTGCCTCATAGTTCACCTCTTCCACAGCTCCGTCCAGGTTGAATCTCTCAAGCCGTTGTCCATCCTCGCTACAGTCACGGCGAGGCCGAAGCAGCCCCTCGATTTTACTTTTTCGCTTTCTAGACCCCGCACTTTGGTCGAGCGCCCAACTCCGAGACTGAATTGCCTCTCCGTAGATGAACAAGAACCGCAAACATCGCTGCTAGCGAGTAATCACGCAGGCTAATCACTTAATTTGTAATTATTGTAAATCTATAGATATATCTATGTCAACAAAATAAAATCATAAGCAACCATCCCTCCAGTAATCTGATTAACGTACCAACCCCAACAAGCCGAGCATTATTAATATACCGGGTAACCGGTTTCAAAACCTAGCACAGCAAAAGCGTGGTATATCACAAGGTTACTAGAAACATTTAATTGAATTTAAAAGACAAGGTTGTCTATATCAGAACTTTAAATTATGGGAGGGGGGGGGGGGGGTAAAAATCCATAGACATCAATTTGTTAGACGTATCACTTGTTTACTAAAAATTTAAAACTTGCTATGTTCGGTTTTGAAACCAGTCACACGGTATACATTTGTGCTAAACACAAGCATTAGTCCCATTGCAAAGTACACCCGACAATTTAAATTAAATAAAAGTGTTCTGAGAAGGGATCGACTTAGTTCAGCGGATAATACAAGATTTGAGAAGAAATAAAGCTCAGACCTTTAATAGTATTCCTGCCGAAGTGTATAAAGCAAATCTTTATGCGTTGCTCTTTTAACACATGCCAATCTGTAAGATGTGAAACCGTTTTCAGCGACTTTGTAATCTTCAGTGTTTTTAGAGTGAATTTGTAGATCTGATGGATGTCTGAAGACTTGAGATTCATATTCTGTGGACTGTGCAGGAAAGCTTTCATTCGATTGTAGATGTGGAGGTTGACGCGAAAACTTCCCTTCGAAGTAAGTTCATGAATCCAAGGCTGTGCACATCGGATAGTTGACTCGGTATTAATAGTAGCATTTTAAGGTTTGGAATGAAAGGTGTGAGGATCAGACTTCAAATATTTTTCGGAAGATTCTGCTATACGTTTCCTTTCTTCTTCATTTTCTATATTTCCTATCCTGTGCGCAGACTGCGACAGTTTCTTTGTTTTTTGTTGCTGGAATGTTTAATACCTACTAGATGTGTTTAAGTGAATTTAGTACTCGTAAGTAGCTACTTACTGCATAACTACTGCATCGTATAAAGGTTATTATGGTACTAGCCGTGATGATTATCAGACTAAGCGTCAGCAAGAGTACGACGTGTACCATAATGATTACTTAGGATCCTAATCGCATACCAGAATGTTATCATTATGACAAGCGAGCAGATAAATAAACATAACTGATACAAGACAAGAAGATAAACTTCATACGTTGCGTTTCGTTTGTGTAAAGAGAATTTCACTTCAATTTAAATTTAAGTTGAATTAGTCTGAGTATGGTGTGGCTAGATATTTATATATGCTTTCTAGAAGCAAGCGTATAAAGCACCAGGCACCGTAGGGTAAAATGAGGTTACCGCTTTTGTCAAGTGCCAGTACACAAGTGTCATCAGCAAATGTGGCAAGTGTGGTTTGTTCAGTTTCTGGTATATCGGAAGTGTACAACAGGTACAACAGTGGTCCTAGAACGCTGCCCTGCGGTACACCTGCTCTTATTGATTTCAGTTCTGAGTACTGTTCTTCGTATTTGATGCGGAACATTCTTTCACTAATGTACGATTTTAACAGCAAGCTGTATTGTTTTGGCAGCAGTTGTCTCAGTTTATGTTCTAGTCCTTGATGCCACACTTGGTCAAATGCCTGGGCAACGTCCAGGAATACTGCTGAACATATCTCTTTTTCTTCTAATGCTTTTTCTATTTGATTAGTTAACCTATGCACCTGATCTAATGTTGAATGTTTTACTCTAAATCCGAATTGGTGTATGGGGATTATATGTTTTTCTTCTATTATAAATTGGATCCTCTTTAGAAATATCTTCTCATATAATTTTGATATTACTGGTAGCACTGATATTGGCCTATAGGAGGAGACTTCATTTATTGGTTTTCCTGGTTTTGGTATCATGATCATTTCTGCTATTTTCCAACATCTTGGGACATATTTTAATCGATAGGTTGCATTGAATAGATTAGTTAGCTTAACTATTGCTTTTTTAGGTAATTCTTTGAGAATTTCACCTGTTATGAGGTCATAACCTGGTGCTTTTTTGGGTTTATGTTTGATTTAATTTCTTCTGTTATCTCTTTTGGTGTCACGTGCTTTATTTCTTTGGAGGTTTCTTCTGTTATGTTTGGTAGAGTTTCTGCTATTTCGTTGTTTTCTGATTGGAAAACATTTTCCAGGTAATTGGCAAACTGAAGAGTTTTTTCTTGGTTAGTCCTAGCCCATGTTCCATCGGGTTTTCGTATAGGCGGGTTTTGCATTATAGGTCTTTTAACTCTTTTACTAGCTTTCCATAAGGAATAGTTAGTATCTTCCTCCCTGAGGTAACAATGCATTGTTTCATTCTTAATTTTCCGTATTTCTCTTCTTAGGGTTTGCGTAATGTTGTTGAGTATATTTTTGTTGATAGGTGTTCTGTTTTGTTGCATTATCTTCTTATCCTTCTCTTTTCTGCTACAACGTTTCTTATTTCTATCGGGTAGTTATTTCCAGCAAGTCTTCTTTTGGCTTGCATTGTGTTACACCATATGGCTTGTTGTATGTCGCTAGCAAATATTTCTGCTTCCATGTCAAGTTTTTCTGCTGTGTTTATTCTTACATTTAGTACAATTTTATTTTCCAGATCTTTTTTGAAACTTGCCCATTCTGTGGTCTTATTGGTTAAAGTGGGACTATATTCCTTTGTCATTATATTGTTACTAAGTGACAGTATTACTGCAGTGTGGTCTGTCGCTAGGTTCAATCCTTCTTCTATTTTAATATAATTTTGCGATATTTTCCTGGTTATAAAGAAATCCAGAAAGTTCGGTATTTTTTGAGGATCTATCGGCCAATATGTTGGTCTTACAGTAGAGTAGAATTCACAGTTGAATTCGTTGGCTGCATTGAATAGTTCTTTACCTTGTGTAAAGTGATCAGTCTTGATCCCCAATAGGTAATAAATTTACTTCCAAGTAATATATGAATGTAATCTTCTTTTTTGTGGTTATATCTCGGTGGGCAATATATAGCAGCTACTTTTATAGTGTGCTTTTTGCAGTATATAGTCACTGAGGTGACTTGGAGTTTTTCTGTTTTTATGGAAATATCTTCATAATGTTTGATGCTTTGCTTAACTATCACTGCGCTTCCTCCTCTGGCAGTGTTCGATGGGCGTATTGTATGACAGACACGATATCCTTTTAATTTGATAAAACTTTCGTTTGTAAGATGTGTTTCAGACACTAGACATACATCTAACTTTAGGGTGTCCATGTACATCTGCAGCCCATCTCTGTGCTGCAGAAGCCCATTGGCATTCCATGTTCCGTCTTGAGGAGCCATGAGTTGGCCGTGTAATAGCTTTTTTTATTGCTATTCTCTAGTTTAGTAAGTCTGCTTACTATATCGTTTTTAAAATTTTCTTGAAATTTTTCTTGTTTGTCTAGTCTTGATGTTATATTCACTAGCATCTCCTCAATGCTGTTATTATAACCTTTTGCATTATTTTTAACCACACTGCTCCACGTTTTTCCGTCGTTTTTTCCTGATTTTTGTTCTGCTACTTTCCCTGCTGTGATGTCGATGGTTGCGCAACATTTTGCAGAGGTTGTGGTTTCCGGATATTAGCTGTTGCTATCAGATTGTTCTTTCTATTAGCTTCTTCTCTATAGTTCTGCAGAGTTTTTGCTACTTGGCATCCTCTGTAGTTAGCCGGATGTTGTTCTTCATAGTGTTACGATTTGCGTTCTTTAATGAAATGAACTATGTAGGAATATACTGTACTTTAGTTAGCTGTAAGCCATCGGTATCATAAATATTTTACGGTAGAATTCGTAGGCAAAATGTCATATTTAAATTACAACAAGCGGATGTTTAGAAACGTGCCTTTCGCTTGGGAAGCTGGAGATATTCCAATCTCAGGAATAGATTAGAGTAAGTTTATGCAGAGTTTACTTTATAAACCGAAATATTGAGTGATGTATATGACCGGTACGTGATTAGAAGAAGCAACGGTTGCAACTCGATCATAAAAATTATTCGCAGCTGGGACCAAATGCTTTTAGTAGAATTTTAAGCCTGATGTGTTCAAATATAATTGGAGTGTTCACATACACGCTAATGATACTCAAATGTATAAATCCTACTCAGCGTCCAATGCCAATATTTTTATTGGAGAACTTAATCAAAATCTTCTTATAATGGATTGCGCCTAAATCATACTTATAATAATGTAGAACACTAGATGCCGTGTTAAACGAGTAAAAGTACCATGGTTGCATTCGACCGTTACTATTTTCGGGTTTTTGTAAACAGACTTCCCATTACTTTTAATAGCGATATTATCACAGAAAACAATTACCTATTATGCCTATTGGTTGTGGTTTTTAAAACTACGAACACAACTACATTTCATTTAATAATAAAGTGGATTCATTTCTGCCTTACTGAACTCTCCCAGACCTTACGTTTAACATACCTTTAGAAGGCGTGTCGTTGAAGTTTCGGTTGACAGTTGATATGACGCACTGCCACGGTTTTACTTGAATTATTACTTTCTTTTACAATAAAGAATATACGGTACCCCCCACCCAAGAAAAGCGCCCTTCCGTGCTTTCCAAGAATACTTCGACACTCAGCATCACTCCGTTTCGCTAATACAATAAAATATTATGAACCAATTATTTATGAAAATAAAAAAACCTAAAAAAATTTTTTTGGCGACGACCATACCTCAAAAGTTGATGTTGCCTTCATTTTCGGAGAACCTATCGTATGAAAACGATCCAAGACTTCAGGAAGGTTCCTGGCGACCGGAATCGTGTACACATACGAACATACATACCCCGCACAGCACGTTTAAGCACCCCCTAATACGGGGGAGGGATCTAGTGGGCTGGGGTCTTCACCAAAAGATCCGCACAGCCGAGACGGAGATTTGATATAGTGGGTTCATTAGTCAGTTGGCACGAATTTTAGAGATATTTGACACAGAGTGGTTTTCGATATGAGGGAATTTCAATACTTCGTACACTTCGTGTCGAAGTAAAAGTATTGGATTCACCCCAAAAATTCGAAATTGAGTTTTCAACAGATCTTCACGTGTTAGAGTCCCCTGAACCCAAAAAACACATTTTTACTTACTTTTACGATAAAGGAAGTATTGCATTCACCCCAAAAATTCGAAATGAGTTTTCAACAGATCTTCACGTTTTAGAGTCACTTGATTCGAAAAAACATATTTTTTTTCATTGGTCTGTTTGTGTGTCTGTCTGTCTGTCTGTGAACAGAATATCTCAAAAATGAAAAGAGGTATGGCGTTGAAACTTCATATATAAGTTTTGTGTACTATGTAGATGAGACAGCAAGCTTTTGAAGAAAATCGCATATCCGGAAGTAGGTGTTTACTTTTGTAATTTTTTAGTTTTTTTCGATTTTTTCAAAAACGGCAGTAACGATTTTTTTCAAACTTTACATTTTTATTACATTTTTAATGTGTATTGATGTGAGATAGGTGATTTTTCAGTTGAATACTTTCAAAGTGGGCTTCTCTTGTTTTTTTTTCTATTTTTTTTTATTAACTCCTATTTTAAATAGAACACCCGGTATATTATTACATTTTTGAATTCAATTTAAATTTTTTTGAGAAAATTTGTCTCTTCAATTAACGCTCTATTTTGTACCGTCTTTATAGAATTTGTAATTTTTGAAAATTTTTTACAAATGCTTAAAAATAGAAAATGAAGTTTTTGACTAATTATAAGATCACTGTAACAGGAAGTTGTGTGAGTGTATCACACCAGATTTTTTTTCATTGGTTTGTCTGTGTGACTGTGTGTCTGTCTGTCTGTGAAGGGAATATCTCAAAACCGAAAAGAGGTATGGCATTGAAACTTCATATATAAGTTTTGTGTACTATATAGATGTGACAGCAAGTTTTTGAAGAAAATCGCCTAACCGAAAGTAGGTGTTTACTCTTGTAATTTTTCAGTTTTTTTCGATTTTTTCAAAAACGGCTCTAACGATTTTTTTAAACTCTACATTTTTATTACATTTTTAATGTGTATTGATGTGAGATAGGTGATTTTTCAATTGAATACATCTAAAATGGGTTTCTTTTGTTTTGTTTTTCTATTTTTTTATTAACTCCTATTTTGAATAGAACAGCTGGTATATTATTACATTTTTGAATTCAGATTAAAATTCTAGAGAAAACTTGTCCCTTGAACTAACGCTCTATTTTGTACTGTTTTTGTAGAATTTGTAATTTTTGAAAATTTTTGACAAATGCTTAAAAATTTAAAATCAAATTTTTGGCTAATTATAAGATCACTGTAAAAGAAAGTTGTGTGCGTGTATCACACCAGATTTTTACTTCCTTTTACTACTATAAAGGAAGTATTGGATTCACCCCAAAAATTCGAAATTGAGTTTTCAATACATCTTCACGTTTTTAGAGTCCCCTGATGCCAAAAAACATATTTTTTTTCATTGGTCTGTCTGTCTGTGTGTCTGTCTGTGTGTGTGTCTGTCTGTGTGTGTGTCTGTGAACAGAATATCTCAAAAATGAAAAGAGATATGGCATTTAAACTTCATATATAAGTTGTGTGTACTATGTAGATGAGACAGCAAGCTTTTGAAGAAAATCGCATAACCGGAAGTAGGTGTTTACTCTTGTGATTTTTCAGTTTTTTTCGATTTTTTCAAAAACGGCTCTAACGATTTTTTTTAAATTTTACATTTTTCTTACATTTTTAATGTGTATTGATGTGAAATAGGTGATTTTCCAGTTGAATACTTCTAAAGTGGGTTTCTTTTGTTTTTTTTTTCAATTTTTTTAATTAACTCCTATTTTAAATAAAACACCCGGTATATTATTACATTTTTGAATTCACCTTAAAATTCTAGAGAAAATTTGTCTCTTCAACTAACACTCGATTTTGTACCGTTTTTGTAGAATTTGTAATTTTTGAAAATTTTTAACGAATGGTTAAAAATTAAAAATGAAATTTTTGACTAATTATAAGATCACTGTAAAAGGAAGTTGTGTGAGTGTATCACACCAGATTTTTTATATCGGACTTACGGCTTTTTATTTCATTTGCACCAAGAAAACAGTTAGTTTAAGAGCTAGCTTATTTACTTTGAAATTGTTTCGGTAAGTCGAGATTTCAGTTCCAAGACTGATATTACAGAACCTATAAATTATTTCAGATTTGTAATTACTAATTATGCCTTTTACAAACGAGCAAGCCGCTTTTATTATTATTAAGAAGTTGTGGAGAATATTCAAACTAGAATGGAGAGAAGTACTAACAAATCCCCTGCGATTTTGGCTGCTCAAACTGATACGAATTTAAACAGGTACCAGGCCCGGCATCAGTTGTGTTGCTTGAAAGCTCGAGCAACACACGAAACAATATGAGCAACACACCGGACCTAGGACAACAGACAAAACATATAACTGGCAACGCTCGCTACCAGCCAAAAAGACAAGGCGTCAGTTCTCTGGCGTCATTGGCTTGTGATGTCCGATAAAGTACGTAGTTAATGCCCGCTATGTAAACATGATTACAGCTTATAACTGCACGTTGATTACAATTATCGATTATAATTGAGCTTTTTGTAGTAGACAAGTGCTTTTGTTAATGTTTGGTGCTGTGCGTGTGTGTAAGTTGTTTACCAACAAATTTTGCACAAATAAAAGCGTAAATTACCATCACATGTCATTACATTATCACCGTTATAGCAAGTTGCTAGCGTTTTAAAATATTTGCCGGTGAATAAGATAGATAAACATAGTAGATTGCAATTATATACCATATATGTACAAGTGTTAGTAGATAGATAGATATTTTCATTATGTAAATAAACAGGTATTCACGCAATAATTATAGAAACGTCAATAAGAAGTACTTCTTGCAATATTAATTCTTTGGTTACAGCGGTAGAAGACAATTACAGTTTAATAAACAATTTAAGCTGTGGGAGATTGTTGTATCTACATAATGCGTTAGTGAATTTTGTTCTGCTTAATTATGTTATATTCAATTACATACTTGGGGGTTTTTATGAACAATTTTTAATGTTCATAACAAACGAAATGTCTTATATATTTTTAATATTGTTTTTACATTTATCTTATATTGTTTATAATAAAGACTCCCGAGAGAGCAAACATTGATATGTGCTCTCTAGGAAGAAAATGTATTCTTTCTGCCAGAATGTTTGTCACCTAGAAACTCGTTCTACTTCTGGTCATGGAAAAACAGTTTTAACCGTAGCACTAATAAATTGTTATGATGTTACCAAATATGTTTTGTCACCATCAAAAACTGCTATTTTATTTTTGTGTCTTAAAAATATGGATTGTCACGTTGAAAAATTAGATTTATTTCGGTATCTGTGACGCGGAATGTAAAAATAGCGTATATACCTCGGCACTAATGTGTCATTAAATTCCACGTGTGATTATTGCCTAAGTCAGACGATATGAAGGAACAATGACATGCAGGTTCAAAGTAAGGTCAAGATCTATAAGGCCATCTGTGGTTAATGACGTCAGTAATCTTCTTTAAACCTACTTACAGTACTTATCCGTTGAGTCACTTTTGTGTGTAGGTACACAAAGAAAGTGGTTGTATGACTAAACAGACAAGTTTTGAATTAATATTATTTACGTTATGAACCTGATGTAAAATTTCATTTTATTCTTTACTTAGTTTTATTAAACCATTTTAGGTGCCATGGCTTCTTATCAATAATAAAAATTACTTTAAGTATTTGTGATTTCATATATTTTAGGATGGTGACCATTTGCATAATTACCGTAATTTAGAAATTACGCATAAACCTAATGAGTTTACCAAATAGACCAATTAGAGTAATGTACATAATAAATCCCACATTAAACCAACAACATTCCACACAGAATAAATTGTAAGTTTAGTCATCGTTTATTTGTTAATAACTAGAAATTACAAATTACACAGGAACCCTAATGACTTTACTGAAGGGGGGATTATTAGGGAAATGTGCATAATAAATAGCAAATTATCATTACCCTTTTGCTAGTTACGTACTTGCGTTCGTTTTTGACGAAAGTGACAGTATTTACTAGTGCTTTTATAGTGTTTTATTAGTGCATTTTGCTTTTACATTTGTAATTTATAATGGTAAAAGGGAAGTATCGAATATCTCAGCCAAGAAGAAGTAAAAAAGTGCTTCTGAAACAAGTTGCTGCAGCGTAAGTATATGTATAACTTGTTTGAATTTTTGTTTTTTTTGAGAAAAAAATCAAGAATATAAATATATATATACACGGTGTTGATTTATATTTAAGACATAGGACTTTCCCATGCTATATTAAATTGTTGTAAATATTGATACCAATGCAGCCGAAACTTACAACTCCATTGTTGCAAAATTCGTGGGTGGTAAAAGACTTAATTTTTCACTAAAAGGCTCCTACGAAACGAGATGTAAAGCGGCTGGAATTTCATATAATACAGATGGAAACTTCGAATGCATGGTGCTAGATCGCTTAGGTTCTAATGGCACTTGCGGATTCCACTTAGAGATATTCCTTGATAGGAAAAGAAAAGCAAGAGAATTTCGCAGAAATGGTATGTATTTAGTGTCCTTGTCGAGAACATGAATAAACGTAATGTACTGCTTACAGGCAAGTCAACAAAAAAGAAAGACTTTGCAGCAGCAGACGGAAATTATGATCCAGAAGCTTGCAACCATGTTGCAGATATGGATGCAAGTTTGTATGCTACAAGCTCTGCAAAATTTTTGCACGAACTAGAAGACGTTGACAGAGAAAAAATATTCCAGGAAACGGTTCTTCAATCTAACAGCGAAGTTTGGAAAGCTGCGAGGAGAAAACGAATTACAGCATCGACATTTGGCAAAATTTGCAAATTGAGAAAAACGACGTCTACTGCAAAAACAGTTGCCTCCTTGCTATATTCGACTTTCTGCGGTACTAATGCCACACGGTTCGGATTAGAAAACGAAGAAACGGCAATCAAGTTATTCGAAGAACAGTCTGGAAAATCAGTGCGAAGGAGTGGGTTAATAATTGATGAGGAACATTCGTATCTGGCATGTTCGCCAGATGGATTAATTGACGACAACGCACTAATAGAAATTAAAAGTTCGGATAAAAGTGGAAACTTGCCACCTGTCGATGCTGTTGTTCAAAAGAAGATCGATTTTTGTAAACTCGAAAATGGATTAATACACCTCAAACGAAATCACAATTATTTTTACCAAATCCAGGGCCTCTTGCACATTGCAAAACGGGAACTGTGTTATTTTCTGGTTTATACAAGGGGAGGGTTACATATAGAGGAAATTAAGAGGTACCTAGTATTCTAGCTACAGTATACTTTAAGCTATTTTCAAAGTCTGCTTATGAATTATTATTTATTAAAATATATATTTCAGGGATGATACATTTTGGAAAGAAAATATGGAAAGAAGATTGTGTGATTTTTATATAAGCTCTTTACTACCTGAATTACTAGATTCTAGACGATGTCGACAACAAGAAATAAGAGAGATTTATTTGAACTAAGAAAAAACATGTTAAAAATTCGATTACTATTATTTTTAGTCTTCGACTGATTTATGCCGAATATGCTAAATTAAAAGTTTACGATAAATAATTTCTTATTTTTTACTTCAACGACATATTTCCAATTATATGTAAAAAGCTTTATGTGATCTCTATCGAATGAATTCGTTACCTAGAAACACAGTTTCATATTTCATATCAATACAGGCAACAGGCTACGTAAATTGTTATTTAATCACTCACTTGCGCGTTTCTAAGTACCTAGGTGTTGAATTTTTCTAACAAAGATTTTTAGTGCAAGCAAATAATGTCCCCACCCGGTATATCAAACTTATATAGGTATCATTTTTTAATTATTGTTGTTGCTATATTTTTGTATTAAACTGACATAAATTATTAAAATAAATAATGCATTTGTTATTCTTGAAGGGAACAATGTCTTTAATTAATTTTTAGTCACAATTACAGCGGGTATACCGAGTAGGTATCTACTACATTTTTCATTCAATGCTACTTAGCTGCTTATTTTGACGCGATGGGATTAACAGTCGCTTTCTAATTCCTTGCACCCTTGCAGCAGGTAGAAGTTGTTTTACCCGTTAGAATCGCTCACTTAGACAATTTATGTCAATTTTTAAGATTGTTTTGAGTAAGATATCAAAAATATGCATTTAGTTGAAACCAATCTATTCATATTATATAACTGTAATCAGGTGTTACATCAACAGTGTGCATTTGGTTTCCTCATTTTTTGAGCATATAAATTGATACTGCAATTATATAAAATACACAAATTGGCTTCTATAAATAATATGATTTTTTTTCAAAAACTAAAGTCGCTCTGTTGATTAAATATCATTTAACATTAATATGAAATCGCGAGCGCCTGTTCAAAATCATTTTTCTGGGCTGTATCTTGCTCAACAGAATCTGATTTTATTACAAAATTTCTACAGTATGGTGGGTTGCCTATCCTCTCTCCTTAGCCGCCTTAAGCTTAATGCCCGGTACTATAATGATTCAGTCGCCTTGTTCATGTTGTGAAGGCGACGATCAAAACAAATTTATAAAGAGTTTGATATTGTTATAATTGACTATGTTACAATGGTTTTTATGTATGTAAATGGTTTTATGTTATAGCAATATTTATTATGCTGTAACTATGACGTCTGACTTTTATTATACTTTAGCTTATTTTCAATCAATTCTCTTTTAAAATGAATTTAAGTAGCCCATTTACCCTTTTATAATATCTCTAGCACCGTTAGAAAACATTCATCACTAGATGACGACCAGTGAACTTTCCTGAATAGGAAAGAAGAGGAAGCTATCGGTATGTAATCTTAACATTTACAAAACAATAGTTTGTAAGTACCTATCAGATTAGTCATTAGCATGACTGGTATTCACATTTACATTTTAGGTGCCCGCAGAAAACGATACTCGGCAACAGAAGCTGATATGAAATTCTCTGCAACAGATTTTTTGGCAACTGCTAAAGGGAGACTATCAAGGGCACGAAAGATAAGGAAGGTAAATGCATATGTGTTGTAATTTTTTCCATCGGTTTCAGGATATTAAGGCTTTGTTTATACAAAAGTAGGCTGGCAACTAATTCATAGTTGTATTTGTATCTGTACGGTAATATTCCTTTACCGTACATGGCAACCATTACCATACTGCAACCGATAAACTATTGAACAAACCACGAATGTTATGAATCATAACAGCCTTATATGTCTTAAAATCCTCGCTCTACGAACTTGGATTTCAAAACAACATCTGCAGCAGTTATAATATTCATTACATTCCTAGATGTGTTAATAGCTATAACGTACGTGTATAAGATATGTTAGTGTCAGATGTAATAATGTAATACACATTTTAAAATAAGAAACAATAGGAACTGTTTAAACAATTTTTTATTCAGAAAGTAACTCAGCGAGTCTTTCAATTATAGTTAAAACAAAGAAATTTCTTAAGAAATACTCTCAGCTTTATAAATTGAGTTTGTAGATTTTTATAAATAAAAGTGTTTTTTTCTTATAATTATAAATTCAAGCCATATTTTAATTATAGCGTTATGAACAGATAATTTAATTAAATTGATTTCAAAATTGTGATAAATGACTTTGGATAACGGCTAATACGTAAGTATAATATTATTGTATAGTGATTTCAAAACAAAAACTGCAAAATTTAGTACGTTATTGTGATTACCCCACACAAAAAAATATGGCCGGCGGTACAAGTGGTGTGGCGAGCTCTGCTCTCTGTAAAAAGTGTAAAGCAAAAGTTGTAAGCGGTGTTAATTGTGTGGAGTGTGGAAATCAGTATCATCTGAGTTGCTCTAAACTGTTGAAAAATGCTACTTTAGTTAACGATACCGAGATAATCTGCTGTAGTAATTTAAATGTGGCAAGTGACAATTTCGAACTTTTTGACGCGCTAGGCGAGGACGCTGGATTAGGAAGTGAAAAGAAAGTTGATATACGCATCGTAAACTATGTAATCACGCAAAAGGACACGATTATAGCTGATTTGCTTGAACAAATTAGAATTTTGAATAACCAAGTTTCATTATTAGCCAAAATGGAAACTAATGGTGTTGGAAATAAAGTACGCGGAAAAAATCATGGCCGGCTGGATAATTTTAACCACGAACAATCCAAGGTAACGCATGTGTCTGTTATTGCACATGATAAACCATCACAATCGAGTGTGGCGGCTGATACTGGTTTTTCTAAAAAGGTGGAAAGCAGTAGTGTTACTTTAGCCCCCCATACGAAAAAAATCACCACCCAAGATGTCTCAAAAGCCATTCTACAGGCAAAAACTAATGAAAAATGTAATGAGCTTATCAATCTAGCTAAAGCAAATGTTACGTCAAATATACGACCACCTCCCTCAGAGGGAGTTTGGAGAGTTGTGAAAAACGGAACTTCCCAGTAATTATAGGGAACGGTACTGAAACTAACAAAAATAGTGCTAATAATATTATAAAAGGTGTTCCAAAAACTCTTTCACTTCATGTTTATCGACTCCAACCGAATACAGGAGCGGGTGATTTAGAGAAATACTTAAAACCACATTTTTCCGAAGTTACCTGTGAGGCACTAACACCGAAACATCCCCAACTTTATTCGTCGTTCAAGGTGACTATTTATAAAGATAATTTTGCTAAAGCCATGGACCCGCAAATGTGGCCAGCAAACGCATGTGTAAGTCGTTTTTTAGAATTCCGAAAGAAGCGGAAACTAACGACGACCTAAACTTTAATCCTAATTTACTTGTATTAAATGTACAGGGTTTAAATGAATCGAAAGTTGATAATTTAAATGTAAACATTGACGACTGTAAAAACATATATGCAATATGTCTTACTGAAACCTGGTGTAACCCAATTACGATAAATAATTTTATTTTCCTTGGTTATACATTAGCCAGTGAATATTGTAGGACAACCTTTAAATGCGGAGGTGTAGGAATTTGGATTAAGACAGGCTTGCAATTCAGCAAAATTAATTTAGACATGTATTGTTTGGACAAGAATTTTGAAGCGTGCGCTGTACTGTGTAAATTAGATAAGAAAAATTCCTTGATTATTGTAAACTGTTACAGATCTCCATCAGGAGATATAAATGTATTTTTGATAAACTGACAGATACATTAAATTATCTGTATAAACGTAATATTAGTATTAAATTACTGCTGTGTGGAGATTTTAATATAGATTTTTATAATAAAAATAGTGACTGTAAAAAATTTCAATTGTTTATTAGGTTTCAATTTAAAAGCACGAGTATTCTGGCCCACTAGGGTTTCTTGCAATACAGTAACAACCATAGATCAGATTTTCACTAACTTTCAACATAAAAGCATTTCCTGTGTAGAAGACAACACCATCTCAGATCACAGAACAATAAATTTTGATTTGGGTACAGTCACTACTCCAGATTGTAATAGTAAGATAGCTATCACTAAGAGATTTTTTACTGCTAGTGCTGTTCGTAACTTTGTTGAAGCAATTAAGTCTGAAGATTGGTGTCGTCTATATAATTTTACTGAGGTAAATACGGCTTATACTTGCTTCGTGAATGTTTTTCTTTGTCACTTTAATTGTTTTTTTTCCATTACGAAAGTGTTATAGTAACATTAATGTTAAAACAAGAAAGTGGATTAACGATGAAATTAAAACGTCAAGTGCTAAACTAAAGGACCTTTATATTTTAAAATATAGATAGCCTGTTTTAAAGGTTACTCATCAGTGTGCAAAAAAAGCACACAATCAATTGGTCAGTAGTAGAAAAAAAATGCTATTACCAGAACAAAATTCTAAATACCGATAACCCTGTTAGAACATCTTGGGATGTTGTTAACGAGCTGCGTGGTAAAACTAAATCTAGCAAAAATTTCACAATTAAACTAAATGAAGAAATAGTAGAGAACATCCATAAAATAGCTGACATCTTTAATAATTTTTTCAAGAGCGCGAGTGGAGATCAAAAATCTTATACCTAACGGTAACCTTGACAATGAAAGAGACAACCGTAGATGTGTACCTCAACAGGAAACGATGTTTTTAATACCTTTTACTGAGTAAGATGTTTTTGATATTATTAACAATAAACTAAAAAACAAACACTCCTCCGGCCAGGATGAAGTTCCCACCTTTATTATTAAAAAAATAGTCAAGTTTATAGCAAACCCCCTAGCTTTTTTAATAAATTTATCGTTTATTACAGGTACATTTCCTGATAGTTTAAAAATTGGAAAAATTATACCGTATTTAAGAAAAATGATGCAACAGATCTTAATAATTACAGGCCAATTACCTTATCATCTAGTTTTTCCAAAGTACTTGAGTACGCTTTTCTTAATCGTTTAGTGTCTTTTCTGGATAAGTACAAGATACTAACTAATAATCAGCATGGTTTTAGATCCAAAAATCTACAACCACTGCGTTACAGTCTTTTCTAGAAAATGTCACTGGGCGCATGGAGGCAAGCGAGTGTCCTGTTGGGGTATTTTGTGACCTCAGCAGGGCATTTGACTGCGTAAACCATGATTTACTAATATCTAAATTAAATAATTTTGGAATAAGAGGTATGTCAATGAACTGCTTAAATTCATATTTAAAAAATAGGCAACAATATGTAAGCATAACTGATGTTAGCAGCAACAGTGTTAAAATAATTGATTCTAAATTAATTAAAATAGATATGGGAGTGCCCCAAGGTTTTATACTTGGGCCTATACTATTTTTACTTTATATTAATGATCTAGATAAGCTGTCGCCTGATGCTACGTTCACATTATATGCTGACGATACCTCGCTGATTATATCAGATAAATCGGAGGAAATTATTGAAGCAAAATGTGATAGCCTCTTAACAGAGCTGGGTAATTGGTTCAGTCGAAATTCTCTATATTTCAACGCTCACAAAACTGAAGTTATTAGATTTCACAACAGACAAAAAGAGTGTCCTAATTTTAGCATACAAATTTGTAATCTAATAAAATCCAATATCAATCATGTAAAATTCCTAGGAGTGTATTTAGACGAAAATCTAAATTGGAAAGTTAATTCTCAACAGTTGATATCAAAACTGCATTCTATTACATTTTTGTTTAAAACCCTGCGTAATGTATTGACAAAGGACCAATTACTTAGTGTATATTATGCTCAAGTTGAATCTCGATTACGATACGGTCTAATTTTCTTGGGCCAATGCTCAAGTTTTGAAGATATTTTTGTAGCTCAAAAACGTATAATCAGATGCATTGCAGATGTTCCTAGTGAATATTCGTGCAAAGAACTTTTGAAAAAATACAGAATATTGCCACTTCCTTGTTTATACATATTGGAATTATGTTTATACATTTTTAAAAATAAAAATAGCTCTTTGCTAAGGAAAAATATGCTGAGCTGCATGTACCTTTCAATAAATTATGCGTTTCTTTTAATTCCCCGAATTGTTTGGGGATTAGATATTATAATAAACCGCAGCATGCAGAAGATTGTAACTCACTGCATGCTTTTAAAAAACATGTTAAATCTTTTTTAGTTAGTGAGTGTTACTACAATACCAAAGATTATATAAAACTTTTAGTGTAACAGTTTTTTATGGAATAGTTTATCTGTCTGTATGTTATTTATCTATGGAGGTACGTTATTTACATTTGTAAATTATAAGTTGTATGTTTAATGTTTCTGACAATTCCTACACTCTCATGTCTAAAGGAAATAAACGATAATTTATTTATTTATTTATCTTGCATAGGTACATAACTACACTCTAATTTCATTTAGATTGACAAAACCAAATGATAAAAATTACCTGTTAACAACTGGTTGTCCTTATCAAAAGTCTGTGGCAGTGAGTAGAGCTATATATTATTCAAAAATCATTTTACTAATAATGAAATCTAATGTTTTTTTCTATTTCAATGTTATATTTGAATGAGTTTTACTGTATTTGACTAATGTAATGTGTTAATAAAACTCGTGTTTTTAATAAACTATTCTATTTTTGCAGTGCAATACCAATAAATAAACCGGACTCAAACAGATAAATATCTTTTTTTATTATTATTATTATTAATTAAGCTGAATAATCCGCGTGCTTGTAAACTAGTCTGAATAAATTTTCTGTCAAACTTTTTTGCTCTGAAGAAGTATATCTCGTCAATTTTCCGCCACAAAAAGCTTTCGTTGAGCTGCAAATTTACATGACAAATTTCTTAGCAAAACATTCTGACAGAAAACGTTAAAATTTAATCGGCTATTTTAATGCACTTGGGATAGTACTGTTTGTTATTTATCCTCAGTATTACTGCAACAGATATTGGAAATATTTCTACAATACTTTGAATAAATATTATGTGTACATTATTTCTAATAATTTTGAAATATTTATTCCAATTATTAGCACAATGCTTTCAAGCCAATATTGTAGTAATATTTCCAACATATGCTACAAACATATTTGCGAGTATACAGTAATAATATTTTTCTCAATTATTAGCTAAATATTTTAAAAAATATTTAGATAATACTGATATGGATTTATTTGCCAAATATTATACAACTATATTTAGGCAATACTTCTAACAAATATATCTGTAATACAAGCTGTGTCACATCTAGTGTTAACATAAATATTGTTTCGTAATGTTTAGGAAATATTGTGTGATGCTTGGGTTGCGCCAATACAGAGACGAACCTAGAAAAGATGGTCCAAATAGAGCTTGCAGAAGATCAAACTTGCAGAGAGTGCTACACATGGGAATTTATTTGCACGTAAAAACAAAAATTATAAATACTTCACAGCAGGGTGGTACAGGAATCGTCGAGTCGTGTAGCAAACGTTTGCCAAGCTAGGTCCTGAGCAGGATGGGGTGGGTTGTCCGGAAGCGCCACTGGTTTGAGACGGTCCAAACCAGAAAACCTACAGATGGCCGTGTAAATTCCTAAACCACTAGCTGTTTCACAAAAAAAAATAATAAAAGTCAGCAAAACACCAAGACTCGAAATAACCTAGTTATTTATTTCAGTTTGTACACCTTCGAAATTCTGTGTCATACTTGGAAAAAGGCAACACAATTCTGTGATAATAGTATGTAAATGGAATAGTTTGTAAATGTAATTTTAGTGGTATGTAATGTACAAGATTTTATATTAATAAAGTCTAAAATGTGACTACGATAATCGCAATTCGTTCGAGTACCCGTGTATCAACTACGATAGTGACTTAAATATAATTAAAAACAGCGATACCGGAATGCGGGAGAATAGTAAGTTCTATATCGCTTGATTAATTAGGTAAATACTCTATCTAGTCGCGAACCTCTTCGAATTGGTACCATTTCGCCTAGGGGAGTGCTAATACACATAACATGGTGTACTTACGGTGCTCATATTATGTTAAATGTTAAATTGATGCTCCCGGAGACCCTCGCCAATAATGGTTTAAATTTTGAAACACTGACAAGTACTCTTGAATGCAACCAAAGCAGTACTACCAAACGCAAAGATATTAAATGCATAGAATGACATTATCCTATGACACAAAAGTAATTGCACGTGATGTACAACGAAGCTACACAATATTCCGCATGTAAAACGACATGAATTTCGCTAGCATATACCTAGGTAAGTACAATACATAAAGTAAAGACCATAGTGCCATAACGAACGATATTTTTAGTTCAATAAACACCAAAAGGTAGATAACACTAGGTGTTGCAGATACCTGGATCGTGCACAGAAGGATCGCTACATCAACAGCTATGGGGGATAGCTATTAAGATGTCCACCAGCTTGAATAACCTCCAAAGAGTCAGGGCTTCATCTAACTTTGCAGGTGAGAAACGCAGTCGAGTGCAGTCACCATGGGGAGAAGCCTTGCATGCGAACTATCACATGTGCTGAGGGGCTCGGATTGGAACGGAATTGTTGCTCCAGGTGCTTAGCCAAGCAACACCAATGCCACAGGGCATAATGGATCCCGAAAAATCGGAGAACGATACGGCAAACTAGGACGAGGAGGCCAAACTAGAACGAGGAGGCCTAAATACGAGACGTTATCGAAAATATTCTACGGCAATCATAAATTAACATACCAGAGTTGTAATGCGGCCTCGAGTAAGTAAATTGCAGAAATATATATTTATCCCAATACAATCGGATTCATTTTAGCAATATAACACCCATTTCCTATTTCTGGATGGCAGATTCCTCAAAGAACTATGGAAACTATATAATCCACTTAAGTGAAAATTCCCAAAGATCACATGCAGCTCCAAAAAGGAAAACTTAAAAATGGTCGCCGGAAATCGTACTATCAAAACAATTTTCAAAATTGTTACTCAAAATTCCCTAAACAAGGATTTTTCAAAAGTCCCAAAAATTGCAAAAATGAGTATGCAACCAAAGCTACACCTAACGTATGCAGGTGAATCTAACTATGTGAATGCATTTAAGCTAAGAAATTATCCAAACAATCCTTAACTGTATCTAAATGTAAAATTACACGTAACAAATTCGTTGCCGATACTTGAAATGTGGTACAAGCACGATGAGGCATCTGCTCATGCAAGTTTGCGCGTAATAAACCCGCTTAACACACATTTCCCAGAGAGATGGATTGGAACAGGCGGACCAGTGGCATGGTCACCGCGTTCGCCAGATGCGACTCTCATGACTTTTACCTCTGGGGTCACATGAAACAATTAATTTATGCTACGGAAGCACACAGTTTGGAGGAAGTCTTAGAATATAACAAGCCGCAGATACTATCCGCAATAATTCACAATTTCTTTTAAAAACCAAACAATCACTTTTACGACGCACAGCCCTATGCATCTATCGCGATGGGAACAATTTCGAAATTTTTTTGTGAGAAATAATGATAGTATGTATAATATTAAAAAGTGTATTTGGTAAATAATCAAGAATAACTCGTGAATGGTTGAGTTTAGGATATATGTTGAAATGGGGCAATTCGTGCCACCTGTAGCCTAATCGTATCCTTTATGTCCTAGCATGTTAACCTAGCACGCCATACAAGTAGTTGAGCTGTGTTAAGCGGCCACGCGTTATAAATGCCTTAATTCGAGTGCAAACGTGAGTGAATACGCAACAATAGCTAATTCGGAAGGCCGAGTGATAAAAAGATCGCAACATTGCAGTTATGAAGAACTGCGACGATGCCTTAAACCCGGGGGAATTAAGTCGCACCCAAGTGCTTAAGAAGTGCGTAGCGGCCTCCAAGTCAGGGTCGCGAACAGATAGGTGACTCGACTCGTGCATTTCTCAAATTGTGAAGTTTTGCCCTGCGGCAATCACCGCCGGCACACGAAGGTTCCAGAGTGTCGAAATACGACTGCAAGAGCATCCTACCACTTGGACGATCCCGCCAAAGGTTTGCTGCATCTTCCACAGAAGGAAGCTGTGATCTGCCGCCATAGCAGCGCTGTTCGTGCCCTGACACGAGAACACTTGGGGTAACCAAAAGCAAGGTTAGTTCTTATTAGAAACTTTGTTACGAAATAAGAGGCGATTGCAACATCCTCGGCAATTACTTCAATGCATGGTGGCCGTATCAAAGACAACGGGGATTTACCTGTAAGCAGCCGACGCGAAGCTATTGCGTCACCCGCTTCCTCAACAAGTTGTTTAAATTGAACGGGCCAGGCCGCGCGACTTGCAAGCGCATTTTAAGGTAGACAGGTTCGCAGTGTTCAATTCTCTTTCGCGTTAGTGACATTGAACTTTGCGTTGATAATTGAACTCTAGCGGCCTATTTAAGTTGTTTTGCATACCTA
This sequence comes from Agriotes lineatus, assembly GCA_940337035.1. Taxonomy (NCBI): domain Eukaryota; kingdom Metazoa; phylum Arthropoda; class Insecta; order Coleoptera; family Elateridae; genus Agriotes; species Agriotes lineatus. Next base: position 92,073 of record CALNHX010002867.1, read on the forward strand.
TAGCGTACAGCCTTTATATTGTGTATTTTTAATATGCATATTCTTATATTTGTGTTTTTCTTACAAATTATATGTTTTTTATGTAAACTGTTGGGTTTCATGCTAGTAGTGTTTGTAGGTGTAAGTTCAACATTTCAGGTGACAACGAACTGCCTTAAGACGATATTAACTGCCCTTAGCCGCACTATATTAATAGAGTCTTACTAGCAACCAGTGAGACAAATGTCTCATTTAATAAAACAAAAAAGACCGATTTCTCGAAAACTGGAAGTGTCAAGTGATTGAAATTCGGTTCCTGACCTGAGATGACCATTCCAAACATATAACTTTAATAACATTTTTCTCTATCTCTTACGGTTTGGCTGCTGAAACAGCGTCCCGGACGGACCAGCGTCCCGGACGGCCGGAAATCACGTGATTTCTAGAAAACCGGAAGTGTCACGTGACTGAAATTCGGTCCTGACCTGACATGACCATTTGAAACATATAACTTTCATAACTTTTTTCTCTATCTCTTACAGTTTGGCTGCTGAAACAGCGTCCCGGACGGACCAGCGTCCCGGACGGCCGGAAATCACGTGATTTCTAGAAAACCGGAAGTGTCACGTGACTGAATTCGGTTCCTGACCTGACATGACCATTTCAAACATATAACTTTCATAACTTTTTTCTCTATCTCTTACAGTTTGGCTGCTGAAACAGCGTCCCGGACGGACCAGCGTCCCGGACGGCGGAAATCACGTGATTTCTCGAAAACCGGAAGTTTCACATGACTGAAATTCGGTTCCTGACCTGACATGACCATTCCAAACATATAACTTTAATAACTTTTTTCTCTATCTCTTACAGCTTGGCCGCTGAAAGAGCGTCCCGGACGGACCAGCGTCCCGGACGGACGGAAATCACGTGATTTCTCGAAAACCGGAAGTGTCACGTGACTGAAATTCGGTTCCTGACCTGACATGACCATTCCAAACATATAACTTTAATAACTTTTTTCTCTATATCTTACGGTTTGGCTGCTGAAACAGCGTCCGGATAAAACAGCGTCCCAGACAGACACGTCTATTAGATAAAGGATACTTCTTCGACTGATAAGTATAATTAGAGACCCAGTGCAATATAAAATAACAGTATAGTAGGTAGGGCTAGGTAAAACGCCGCGTTACATTTTTTATGTATACTGTTTGACTCTAAAGGAGTTACCCAACTGATTTATAAAATATTTCTGGGAGACCCTATATATTTCATACACCATTACTTTATGAATAGAGAGGGAGCCCTTGGGGCTTGGGGACACTACACCTAAAAGTCGTTCTGCTGCTTTACAATATCCGTGTAACTTTTACCAATCGAATGGACTAATCGTTTACCATTTTTTGTAAAAATATTAATTTACTCTCGCTTCTAAAATGAGAATTCTTAGTAACTGAGCCTGATATGTTCGTAATTGTTCCTGGAAATCCCCGAAGCGTACTTCTATTGAACGAATGTCGTTTAAAAATTTGCCACAGATTAAAAAGCAATTGCGTGGGGAATGAACTAATTCGCACAAAAGAGAAGCCAATTTATAACGACTCCGGCATGATTGCTTCATCTCAGTACAGTTACTTCATTACACAAAGAGTAAACGACGATTAAATTCCGGCGAAGTACGAGGAGTGGAACGCTTTATGGCCGCTTCTCCATAATCGGCACTTTGTCTTTCGTCAGGCTGGTAATAAACCGGACGGTTCCAAGAAAAATTTCTGGTTACTGCCAATTCTTATTATCGGCGTGTAATTATGGTAAGAACTAAATTGAAGCCACTTCCTAGGACAGTGGAGTTAATTGTGGCGAGTTTAATGAGATTTATTATGCAAAATCGGCGGGAGCTGTGCGTGGAACTAAGGCCACTCGTTCGATTTATGGCTCGCTTTCTGCTCCCAACTAGTTTTTGCATCGCGATTGCGAACTCGCAAAATTATTAGCAACGCATGATGGCCTAAACTACATACAAATGGGTAAAAATAACAAACAAAAAGAAATTTTTACATACTGTAATAACTCCACGTTGTAACGTCTATTTAATGTTATAATTGACTTGTACTATACTTTATTTTATTTTGAATCAATTCTCTTTTAGAATTGAAATTAATTGTCTGATTTGCCCTTTTATATTATGGATTATCAAGATTATTAAATTGCTAACTCCGGTAGAAACATTTTACTCTTAATGAAACACAGGTAGGATTCGCTCATAATCTAGACTGCTTCTATTCCTAAAATTTGATTCTCTAATTTCATGACAACTTAAACGTGTCTCCTGCCACTTTTAATTATGCAAGTGTAAAATCATTTACAAATAAACACCTGTATCTGTCTCCCGTTCATGGACTCGATCATCTGATTTACCAAGCCAAACGCACCCAGCAATCTCTCAAAGATCTCTCAACATCCAAACAAATTCCACTCCGAACTCCGCCAAAAAAAAAACCTGGATCTACAAAGACTTCCTGGCCAAAACACAAGGCACCTACCAACTTTCTCCAGTAGTACTGTTAGCAACAAACACCATCCACGTCGTCCTACAAAATCCTCAAGCCTTCGACAATTTCGTATCACGAACCTCGACTAGATGCAAGCTATAAGATGTCACTTCAATGGCAAACTTGTCGAATTAGAACTCCTTTAGATGAAAATCTCCTATTCACTCCATAAAACGCTCACTGCTAACAATCTCGATGTAAACCACTTCCAGTAAAAACCATTTATTGTTATCTAATTCATATGATGCAATTTAATTTGACAATAAACTCAGTTCAACATCCTCTTCCAGAAATGTTCTTTTGTAGATTATAACTGTATTACTTAGGCGTTCTCACCAGATACATTTATTTTAATCCTCTTCTTCTTCACATCTTTTAATATTTTAACATTTTACTTTTATTTTCACCACGCCAATTTTTTTTTCAATTTACAACCTTTTATACACCAAATAGCTTTTTTTAGTATTTGCCATTAATTCGTCCCCACTTCATCTTAGATAATAATAATTAAATTATGTTAAAATCCTACTGTTTCTTATGTAACTTCATTCAATTGAATTTTAAATTCTATTTTCTTTCTTTACCAAGTACATTATAATAATTTTGATATCCTTTTCATTCTTAAATTCATCGTTGTAATTTTTAATACTGTATTCTTTTAATCTTATTGATTTGAAACCCATGTACTAAAGACCATGACAATACATAGGAAACAAACTATACTAATAATTTCTAAATACTATGTACCTACAGAAAAACAAAACAAATTATTCCTGAAATCTGTTGAAATAACGATATGTACTAAATAATATACAAAATAGCATGCCAGCTGTCCACCTAGAAAGTAAAATGTATACAATCATTTTCAGGGGCGTTTTAAACGGATGTGAAAGGGGTGCCCGGCACCACGGCGGCAGGGCATAAGGGGGGGGGGGGGGGACAGGGCGGCAGCAAAGCCTTCGTTATATAACTTTTTTCAAATTCCATATTTACAGTTCACCTCTAACGCTACTGGTGAAGAAAAAGCATCGTAACCTACCTAGGGTAGGAGGAAGAGACTTACTAGCACTCATTATTTTTAATTATAGTCACCATCTAACTCGACATTCTTTTTCCACTTTTACGGGAGTTGTGATATTCCCCTAGAATGCCAGTTTTTTTTATGTTCAGGAAAGTAACTGCTAATAACCCGATGAGGTTCTACGTTAGAATAAAGCCAGCGACCGTGTGGGTTTTTTTAAGTTTCTGAATAAACAATAGTCGCAGGGACCATCTCGGGACTATAAACTGGATGATCTAGCTCTGAATCCCAATTTTTTATTTAAAATTTGAACAGGTTGGGTCTTGTGCACCTAAGAAGAATCAGAACCCCTTTCTGAAACATATTTGGACTATTTTTCTGTGTAGCACGATATAGTTTCTCAGATACTGGCGATGATGGTTTTACCTTTCTCCATTTAAACAATTTCAAAAACTCCCTGGTGGTCCCAAAAAAAACCTCATCATATTCTTGTCTGTAGACGCTTGCGTTCGATATATCTTTTAAAGGCGGGGAGCCATTTTAGGCCCACTGCATTGACTCCTGCTTGGTCTCAGAAAACAAATAATGGACTCAGGTCAGAGAACTGCGGGGGTACAATATGTAGGACCCGCACCCGACCCGCGAACCGTAATTTCCACATTCTTATACCCGCGACCTGCCGTTTGAAACCCGCACCTGACCCGCGACCCATAATTTTTGCACTTTTAAAACCGTAAATGCTTCAAATAAAATGCCTATACACAATAAAGAGTGCCATTTTCACACTTTGGCGGTCAAATTATTATTAGGTATAATTTTTTAACACAAACGAAATATATTTTAAAGAAATGATGTTGTACCTGCCACCCGACCCGCAGTTTTAAATACGCACCCGACCCGCTACCCGCAGTATTGATATAAATCTTATCCGCAATGCGAGTAACCCGCGGGTACTCGTAGGTACCCAACCATATGCACGACTCTAACCCAGGTTTCATCTATCACTATTTTGCACATGTCTGAATCATTTTCAGAAAATCCAAATACTTTGAAGAAATCTTTCGACGACAATCTTTCTGCTCAAAAAGTTAAGGGTTTTGGAACCCATCTGGCTGACACCTTGCTCATTCCAAGCTCTTGATGCGAAATGTGTAGGATACTCTATTCGGATATCCTCAACGCCACATCAGCCTCTGATATCTTCAAACGTCCAATTTCAGCAAACATCGCCTCTACCTTTCTGCACATTTTAGGATTCGTTGCAGTTTTCGGCTCTTCTGGTTTTTGGTCGCCTTCTACTGATATGCACGAACCCAATGGAACTCTTTTGACCGGTATATAGGCTTGGTGCAATCTCACCATAACTGCAGGCATCCTTTCATGTATAATTTTCGATCCGCGGCTTTCCAAAGTTAATAATTTTATTACGCTTTTGTGCTCTAATATAACTAACTAATCTCTACGAGCTCGGATTTCAAAACATCTGCGGCAGTTATGATACTCATAACATTCCTAGATATGTTAATAGCTATAAATTAGCACATTTTTCAAATTTAACGATTACTTAAGTATTTATTTTGTAATGGCCCTCTATAATTTTTCCGATTCCGACTTAAAACCTTTTATGGATTGCACGCCTACTCACTTTTATTACTAACACAATGTATTTTTGCGAGTAGAGATCTTCCATTCGTAGTTTCTGGAAGCGACATCGGTGCGCACTTCCTCTTTGCTTTTCAACGAGCTAAGCCGATTCAGGAATTTGATCCCCATTCTCTATTCCATCGAGTGCTAGAAAGTATTCCCAGCTTTTCTGAAGTCGGCGTATTTGTAATTTCAATAAGCATGCAGACGGTGCAAATTTAATTTTTCACTGCACATGTTTTTAGATCGCTATTAACCTTAAGGTAGGTTTATTTTCCTTTGAGTTAGCGTTATCTCAGGAATGCTAAAATGTGCCCTGGAGCATTTTATCTGTCACATGGATCACTCCCCTATTGTCATAGTTGGAGTTTCGCAAAAGCCAAAGATTTTCTTGCATCTAAGAAGATCCTGCATCTAGAGTTCCTGCCAGCTTTTTGTTTCTTTTCTTGCCATGCCCGTCGGTGAAGCTGCTTCGGAAATTCTGAATGCCATGGCTGCATTTGAGCATTATTTCTAGTTTGCAACATTTTATATTTAATCGTCAATTGCGGGTAACATAGTACCAAAGAAAGTTTTACTTAAACGCTTAAGACGACTAGCGAAAGGTAGCTACATAATATTTTGATAATACTATTTAATTCTTATAAGCTTTTCGTAACCCTATTGGTAGACTCGTGTTTGATTTATCAGGTTAGAGATTAGCTCTTTGCCAACGCCTGAATAGCCGGATGCCAGATAGCATAAATTTTTCTCTGATAGATTCCTGCATAGTTCTATTAACTGTATTATGATTATGAACCCTGATACTATTAAACGTGCAATTTACTTTTGAGCCAATATTGAATAAATTTCCTTCACTACTAGCTTTGTTTAATTATGTTTTTTGCCTAACGGAGTTTTTGTATATATTAATATGTAACTTCTTGTGTAGTTTTGAATTTAGCGGCCCAGTTTACTATTTATGTTCTCATTTTAAATTGATTGTATCATTGAAGGTTTTTTTCCATTGATGAGCCTGGTTTTATATTTACGTGTCCAGGGCGCTATTTACTTTTATATTGTTGTTTTATACAACTGTGCCTACACAGTTTAATAATTACAGCCTCGTTATTGTTCTCGTTATTTAGAGTATAGATTAGTGTAAGCTAAAGGCCGTACACGGTAAGTGAGTTTTATTTAGGCTGTGAGTTAGACTAGTTTTGTTGTTGACGTGGTTGACAACTGGCGCCCTTCTGTGACTTGCTTTATTTTCATTTAATTATTAACCTTAAGAACCATCGCCAGAGTCTTATTCATGACAACAAATCGCCGAAAGTTTTGAGCTAGTCTGGTATGGAAACGCCGTTTGTTGAAGGTCGGTACAACTTAACATTACCTGTTACTGTTACTTAGCGTGGAAGAACATTTTCGACGTTAAACACAAGAAAGTTTATCAAATATAGTTATAATACGTATCGAAAACGACATTGACATTGATATTACTGGTACTGTAAAATAATTTCAGATAAGAAAAAGTTGATTTTGGTTGTTAAAAGATAACAAATACTACTTTCAATATTGTAACTGATATTTTGATGTTATTAGATTAATAATAACTAAAAGTGTTTGGCACATATTAAGAATTTTGCTATATTTATCACTCAATTCAGGCACTCTTCACTCATCTTCCTTAACCACCTAATTCAATCTATAGGTAGAGGGGTAGGCAAATGAGACTTTACACCCCGGCGCGGCGGTGGGTAAACTAGAGACGCCCCTGACCATCTTAGGATAAATATCTACTAGAGCACTTCCGCTTCTCCCACCATTTCTAATTTGCTTAAAGGTTGGCGCCAACTTAGTTAAATTACTGCTCCACATTCATGCTTGTCTTGTAATATTTACGTTTGTGTTCTTTGCATTGTTTGAAAATATTCATTTATTAGTATTCGTATAATTATGGGTCTTTGGCTACACCAACCGCTAAAATATAATACGTTCTAAATATTTCTAGAATTAAACTGAGACCAAAGTTATTTTAAGGAACCGGAGATGGTTTTAAAATCTCGATGGAGCTGGCGAGCATTTAGCCGAGAGCGCACATATGTGAATGCTGTGAAATTTGATATACCTACCACAGGGAGAAGCATTCGAAAACAAGAGCTTTTATGTGCTTTTGCATTGCTGCTTGTGGTAATTATGTGGATTATAAGAAAGGAGGGAAATAATATATGTTAGCGTCCAGACGAATTCTAGCCTTCAGAGGAACTCTCAACCCTTCAGTGGTGTTGATTTCTTGACCCCTGAGTCGCCCACCCTATTAATCACGCCACAAAATGATCTGCGAGACGTGTTGTCCAAAATATGGAAAGAGTATTGTATTACAATTTCAGAATGCGGCGTGTGGACATTCATTCGTCTCCTGGGCTGGCCCGAAGGTACCAGCGCAGATCCTTACGTTATTAAAATGCAGTGTAATTCGTTTAGTTAATAGAGCTGGTGCGATACTTTGTTTTAATTGACGCTTTAATTAATTGTTTTCGTTAATATACAGGGTGTATACGAATTCGACCGACAAACTTCGAGGGTGTATTTACTGCCTAAAGATGTATCTAAATTGTTCGTATACTTATAACCAATCTACTTTCATTTGAAAGTTAGAACCTCTTTTGTGACTTTTCTTTTAATCTAACATTGAAATCGTCGAATGAAATTTTACTCAAATATCGAACTATACTAATTAATTAATGACATTAGGTACATATGAAACATGACATTTAATTAATAAGACTACCAGTGGAAATAAAATATTCAAGTTTGGAGATTTGAATGCGTGTAATGTGTAGGAACACTAATTTTTAATATTTTTCAGAAGTCCAGAATTCTTTAAAGAAGGTTGCTAGGCCATAGCTGATAATAAATGTTATTCTTGTATTCAAGTTAATGGATTTCTTCTAATACTTATTTAATTTATTAAATAAATCTTAAAAAATTTATAGTGTTTTTTCGAAGTGTTTTGACCTGTGCAGAGTTTATCTTGCAGATAAGGATCAAGGTTGTCTAATCTTTTAGGCTGTATTTAGTTAGAGAAATATGCACCCAAAGTTTGTCGGTCGAATTCGTATACACCCTGTATATATTGGACTGAACCTTCAAGTATATTGCTATTAATCTCTTTTTCAATTTACAAATTGCCCTATTTTATATTATAATCTCAATAATTACTATTATAGATAGCTCCTGAAAAATCAGGGGTGGATTCTTTTATCTAGTTACTTGATTTCTGAAAGATTGATGTTCTAATATTTTAAATCTCATTCGCATAAGTCAATACTTACGTCAACCAACTGTCAAAACAAATTTGAAATTCAATTGACAAATGCCCAATCTTTTCAATGGTACACAACAATATTAAATACACAGTAAAGTACGTTTTTTTTCTATAATAACTGTCAAAGTGTTACAATGTTGGTAGACATGTGATTAAAACGCTAAGAAATTTTTATACCTCGTGTTGGTAGAACTTTTTCAAAATTATGGTTATGTGTCAATTTTGAATGTCAAAGTTTCTTAATTTGAACTCTTGACAAATTTCTTTTTTTAACATGGAATCATCATCATTATCAATAAAATCGAATAAAAAAAGAAAACCAAGAAATATTTTAAATGCAAAAATGAAGCAAGCGATATTAAATTATGACATATCTGTCAAAATGACAATCATTTTTTTAGTGGAAGAAAAGAACTAAAAATCTATGTATCAACATTATTAAAACTAGGGACCCTGCAGGAATGCAACTTATCCCCTAGAAAGTTGACCTTGAAAATTATTATAGAAAAAAAATGTACTATAAGTAATTATTTCTTAATTAGTTCACCTTCTTATTGTCTTTATTTCATTTTTAGTTACGATTTTTAATAAGAAATCATCCACCTTTTATTTGATTCACACAACGTTCCAAATGGCAACTTCCTTTTGATCTGCGAATCAACCCTTAGAATCACCTTCCTGCAATGCACTGTTCACAGACAGACAAAACGTCCCAACTATCCAAGATCAGCAAACTCCAATTTTTCTACAGTACTCAGCAAACCAATAACCTGCAGACTTCCACCTGCTACAGCAAGCTGCCACCCTCCTGGAATGTTTTTCTTTTCTCCGATGATACTCTTGCTCAGCAACAAACCGCTTGACGTGATCCAATTTGATTAATGTAATATGTCAAATGTAATTTTTCCAATAAAGTTGACCCAGCACATTTCCTCAATAATTCACTTGTATAGAACAATTCTGCTATTCATTAGTTTTTACCACATACCAATAATCTTCATTAGTTAAGACTTCAATTCTTCTTGTTATTTATTAAAATTCCATTTTATTTCACCACGAAATTTGTATTATACCCTATTTATATTAGTCAAACATTTCTTAATAAAACAGGGTTATATTAAATATTTTTAATCAGACCAAAATCCTACATTTTACAAAATTTGTTATTCTCAATAATCAAAAATAAATTTATTTATTTTTTTATTTAAAGAATATCACATGGACAACCAACAGGTAAGAACTCAATTACAGGTTGACACTAATTACAAGATATTATTATTATTATTCTGCCGTACTTAGCCAAACAGCAGCATCCTCAATGTTCCCCAATGGAAACACTACTCTCCAGCCAAGCACGGCAGCATTGTGGTACTAGTAGTAGTAGTACAATAATATGAGAAAACTATAAGTAATGAAAACAAAAAACAAAACAAATTTAAAGATTTTGCATAAGCAGATTTTTGAATTTTGGAAAAGACATGTAGAAAATATCGATACACCCAGCATACTGATTATAGGATCGCATAATTCTCCAAAACGGTGAGTTTAAAATAACATTGGTACTAGCAAATTCCGATTTGAACAGTTGAAAATGTCTGGTATTGAACTGAGGCACATTAAAAGTAATACATGAAATTAAAGCCGGACAGTTGAACATATTATTTACAATCTTATAAAGAACAGTAACATCATTACACTTTCTACGATTTTCCAAAGTCACTAAGCCGACAGTCTCCAATCTACAGCCATAGCTAGGTAAGTCAATATTCAGTCGCTTACAAGTAATTCTTACAAATTTTCTTTGAATTTTTTCGATTCTATTGCAATGAATTGCATAACAAGGGTTCCAGATCACGCTTGCGTATTCAAGATTTGATCTAACGTAAGCAGAATACAACAGTTTATATGTATTAATATTTTTGAAAGAATTTGTAATTCTTAAAATAAATCCTAGCATAGAATTTGCTTTATTTGTAATGTTTTCAATATGCTTGATAAAAGTTAATTTAGAATCAAAAGTAACACCGAGATCCTTCATAAAATTCACTTCATGGATACTTTCTTGTGCGATCGTGTAGTCATATTTTAAACAATTTAAATTTCTTGTAAATCTATTATAGCAGCATTTATTTGTATTCAGTGGCAAGCAATTAAGAAGACTCCAAGTCGACAACGTGTCAAGATCCACTTGTAATTTATTTGTGTCGTTTTGGTTTTTTATGGCTTGATATATTTTAAGATCATCTGCAAAGAACAAATGACCACATGACAGTATAAATGATAAATCATTAATAAAGATTAAAAACAAAGTTGGTCCGAGATGAGAGCCCTGAGGCACACCAGACGTAACGTAATGAAGATTAGAATTAAAACCATTTACTACAACCATCTGTCTTCTGTTAGTGAGATACGAAGTAAACCACTGCAGTAAATTTCCTGTAACGCCGTAATATAAAAGTTTTTGAACAAGTAATGAGTGGTTGACCTTGTCGAAGGCTTTGCTAAAATCTGTATACACCGTGTCGACCTGAAGCAATACTTAACCATATTCTATCCCTTTTTACTTCCTTTTACAATAAAGGAAGTATTGGATTCACCCCAAAAATTCGAAATTGAGCTTTCAGCAGATCTTCACGTTTTAGAGTCCCCTGATCCCAAAAAACATATTTTTTTTCATTGGTCTGTGTGTCTGTCTGTCTGTCTGTGTGTCTGTCTGTCTGTGAACAGAATATCTCAAAAACGGAAAGAGGTATGGCGTTGAAACTTTATATATAAGTTTTGTGTACTATGTAGATGCGACAGCAAGCTTTTGAAGAAAATCGCATAACCGGAAGTAGGTGTTTACTCTTGCGATTTTTCAGTTTTTTTCGATTTTTTCAAAAATGGCTCTAACGATTTCTTTTAAACTTTACCTTTTTATTAAATTTTGAATGTGTATTGATGTGATATAGGTGATTTTCCAGTTGAATACTTCTAAAATGGGTTTCTTTTGTTTTTTTGTCTATTTTTTTTATTAACTTTTATTTTAAATAGAACACCCGGTATATTATTACATTTTTGAATTCAGCTTAAAATTCTAGAGAAAATTTGTCTCTTCAACTAACGCTCTATTTTGTACCGTTTTTGCATAATTTGTAACAAATGCTTAAAATATTTTGAATCAAATTTTTGGCTAATTATAAAATCACTGTAAAATAAAGTTGTGTGCGTGTATCACACCAGATTTTTATACACTCTAGTCTTATTTATTTGAGTGAAACCTATTAAATTTTTATTTTATTTCAAATTAAGTATTTGCCATTCGTTTTCAAACTGTAATTTATTCAATTATATTATTTTCAAATCCACCTGTTTTTCAAATAGCTATTTTCCATACACATTTCCACCTTATACCTGAATAAATCCAAATTATTTTTAACCATTGTAATCCCTTAATTTTAATCAATTTGATGCTAACACACATTTAGGGTTGTATCATAACAATGTTTGTGCTTGAGTAGCTTTGAACTGGAGGCTGTATGTAGTTTTCAGCCGAGTTGAACACTGTTTTATTGTTAGTAATGTTGCTGATTGTAGAAAGCTTTGTTGTTTGGGTCGTTTCTCATTATTTTGTTGTTGGGTTGGTGCACACTCGAAACCGCTTTGTGCACTATGTGCCAGTGTTAGCGATCATCCGGCGAGATGATCAATAACCCTTAATCTGATAAGCAATTATCAGTGATCCAGAAAGCTCATCTGGATACCCAGGGATGCTCATTTCCCACAAATGCCTTGTAATTGCGGTCTTCTGCGGGGGCGGCAACCGTCACACTGACATGAGTTGCAGCTTATTAGCATTCGACTAATAGGTACTATATGCTGTAAGCATCCGTGCTGCACGATTATACAGAAACATCTTCGGCGGTGCACCTGAAGATTATTCCTGAGCGAGGTATTCTACTAGACGCTACGTAGGAACGCTGCGACAGAGCGGGGACGCAAAACCCCTTGTAAGTATTATGATAAAGAACACGTACTGCTAAATGCCGTAATGTTTGCTTATTCTTGCTTACATGTCTGATTATGGAATTTGGCTGGCTTTGTGTTTGCAAACGAGTGTGTGTGACCACATGCCACACGAAAGGGTTCGCTGCTTGCCTCGCTCTCCACCAGTGTCATGCTTCAAATCCACAACCCTTAGACTGAAGAAGGGTTACGGAATTTTTCGGTAATTCGCCAGTCCGTAAATTTATGCGTGCGGACCGATCTAAATATAGAAAATAATAAATTAGCCCCGAACCCCAAATCTATGTGCCTACACTTGTCAATTCTTGAATATTCCTCGACCAGGACTTTTGTTTGTTCCAACTTCTTTCGTTCGTTCTATTAGTCCTTTCATTATCACTTTCAGTTGGTGGTTCTTGCCTCCCAGTATATGGCCATAGTGTGCAGTCTCCCTCTGTTTAGTAATAGTAGCTCTTTTAACTATCCTGTTCTGGAAATTGTATCATAATCTTTCACATTGGATGACTCTTCAAGCTTATTAGTCTGTTATCACTGCATGTAGTTCTGTTGTTTCTCTTAGATAGCGAGATGTAGGTCGATTTAGGTCATTTCTGTCATACAGTCTCGATTCATTTATTTTATTAAAGAAATTAGTAGAGGTTTTGATTTTTCCTCATCTAGCAATGTTATAAATTCTATTGGAACCTCGTTAGGACCTACTGCCTATCCTTCGTAAGTTTGCTTTAATGCAGATTCTACTCAGATTATTTCCAAATCCTCACATTTTGTTGTGACTGCATCTTCTATAGCTATCGTCCTTTTTGTGCAAGTAAAATTCGCATTTTTTCTTTGCAGATTCTTCATTGCTCTAACTTTTTCTTCCATTCATTTTTCTGTTGCTCTTCTTATTATCATTTTGATTTATTTATATTTTACGTTATATCTATTTTTTGAAGGAATTAATATATCGGGCACCAACCGTGCTTTTTCCATTATTCTCTTCCGTTTTCCAAGTACTTTCCTTTCATAGTACAGTAAAACTAAGGTTTAACCCAAACATAAAAAAAAGTTCTACTCAGCGTCAAACTGTTTAGTACCCTCTTTTTAGTAAGTGGTAAAAAGTCACACGACCTTTCGGGTCAGGTTTAGACGGGAGGGGGGTGGAACGGTGGTAAAATGGTAGGTTTCAACAGTTTTTCGCAAATATCTCGTTAACAATGAGGTTTAGCGCAAACTTTGTCTTATACAAAATTAATCTACATTTAATTTACAATAAAAATGATTTGATGCATTTTTGCGCTCCAGTAAAGAATTACTGAGATATTGAGGGGGTAAAAATGTAACTTTTTCTGCTTTGGCTAAAAAAAGCATGAACGCCTATGAACTTGTAATATTCGCTCCAAGTGTATTATGTAAAGGGTTCAGGGAAGTGGGGAGGCCAGATGGTTATGGAGAAGAACCCAGCACAAAAGACGAAGAAGATTTGCACAGATCATCCACTACTACCCATGTTGAAGTGAAAGTGGAAAATGCAATTAATGTCGCTCTTGGGCAAGCAGAATTTCTAAGTAATAGTAAGAACACTATGCAACTGATCACTGATCACGGTACATTTTCAGCAAGCTGGCAGCAAAGTGATTCAGGCAGAAGGTGATGCTGACACCAAGATCGTTTTTACTGAAATTGACGAATCAAAAAAGAAAAAAGAGGCTATCGTGATTGGCAATGACACCGATTTATTGGTCTTGTTGGTTATTCATGCTCCAGCCAACAAACAGTTGAAGATGGCTGTACCGAAGAAAGGTAACCAAGAAGAAAAAGTTTACTGCATTGGAGACATTTAGCGTGGTATCGGGGAAATGACAGTTTACATTTAGTTTACAATAAAAATGGTCTTATGCATTTTTTCGTTACAGTCAAGGGTTACGGAGAAATGGAGGGGGTAAAGATGTCATTATTTTCCAGTTAGCTTGGGATTCATCGTGCTCCCTTGAAAATGAGTAATGTTTCGTTATAAAAAGTACTTAGTGACTCATAAATAACATAGGAACATTTGTATGTATGTACGTCTATGTGTATATATTTGATTATTACACACAACTGTCACATGACTGATGGGAAACTTATCAACCGATAAGCTCCCTAGTGCTAATTATCGACCCCGTAGATGGTGTCATAATTAGAAATAGAACTGCAAGAAACAAGCAATTTGTGTTTTTTTTTTGCATTGTTAGATCAATTCTAAATCATAATTCGTATGCGGGTTTTGTGTAATAATCTTCAAAATATGAACGCGGGCAACACAATTACTTATAATTTTGTCCGTGCCATTGTGCTGGTTGCCCTTGGAAAACTGCCCTCGGGACAGTTTTCATTGCAACCAGCACTCGACCCTTGGCGTGTGTAAAATTATCGGTAAGTATGTCTCGCCCTTGTTATATTACTATTGATAATTTACCTACATTGCTCGCCTCCTTTGTAGTTTTTATCTTCATTTTGCCTATATTTCCGTTTGAATGATTCATCATATCGTTTTCCACTTTCCCATTTGTGCTTTTATAATTACACCTACTTAAATTACCTCCATCTTTTGTCATATTTTCCTAAAAAAAGAAAATCATGTGGATAGAATTAAAACAAGGTTAGCTACAAACTTTATCTAATAAGCTTGAATACAAAAAATAATGAAAATTGTTTTTCTTCACAATACATGCGTTTCAGTAAATTCAATGAAAAGTACATCGTACGAGGTAGTTACATAGTAATAAATAACAGCAATCAGTAACCTAAAAATCTTCAAGCTCTTCTTCATGTTACAGATTATCTTCATAGATGCCGTCACCAATCCTTTTGCAACCCCATTTTAGTGAATTTTTATTGACGTTGAGCTATTGCTGCATTTGATGGCAAACTCTATAAGAGTGTTGTTGTGCAGCTGCTGAAGTGGGGGGAAGTACAGCCAACCTGAAATTTGTGTGTACAGGCTCCTTTGCGATGGTCTGCAAGTACAACCATTGATGACGCAGAGTATCCAAATTATCTGCATTTGTTGATGTAAATATCGGAAGGAAGAAATGGTTTCCAGCATCAGCTACTGCATCTGGGTCTTCATTTGGGTTGACTTTTTCTTCTTGGTTACCTTTCTTCGGTACAGCCATCTTCAACTGTTTGTTGGCTGGAGCATGAACAACCAACGAGATCAATACATCGGTGTCATTGCCAATCACAATAGCCTCTTTTTCCTTTTTTGATTCGTCAATTGCAGTAAAAACGATCAAGATGTGAGCATCACTTCAGCATGTGTAGTAGTGGATGATCTGCGTAAGTGTTGTTCGTCTTTTGTGCTGGGTTTTTTCACTATAACCATCTGGCCTCTCCACGTCCCTGAACCCCTTATATAATAAACTTGGAGCGAATATTACGAATTTATAGGCGTTCATGCGATTTTTGGAAAAGCAAAACAAGTTACATTTTTACCCCCTCCATATCTCCGTAATCCTTTACTGGAGCGCAAAAATGCATAAAACCATTTTTATTGCAAATCAAATGTAGAATAATTTTGTATAAGACAAAGTTTGCGCTAAACCTAATTTGTAATGAGATATTTGCGAAAAAACTGTTGAAACCTACCATTTTACCACCGTTCCACCCCCCTTCCGCCTAAGGCTGACGCGCAAGGTCGTGTGACTTTTTACGACTTACTAAGAGGAGGGTACTAAACAGTTTGCCGCTGGGTAGAACTTTTTTTTTTATGTTTGGCTTTTGACAATTTTTGAGCTCTCTTTACTGTACTATTCAGTAGCCATACTATGATTTTCCATAGTTTTCTATATGTGTTCTACAGTGGCCCCTTTGATCGTCTGCCATTTGTGCGTTTCTTACCCTTAGAGGCAACGTGGCCCCAGAACCTTTTGTTGAGTTAGATTAGTTAGGTATAAGTGTGTGAACTCTGCTGGCTGCTGTCAATTAAATATTTGAAACTGTCTTCGCTGTACAACCACGACTTTTAAAATATGTATATATCCAACTAGTGATGGGCGATATTTCACGATCAGTGAATGAATCACTGATATTAAAACATCACTGATAACGACTGTTACCAAGGTTGCTAAAAACTGTAATGTGATCACAACTTTCAGATGGCACCATATCTAAGCAAGGTTGTGTTGTGTACATCTCCCTACCAAAGGCTGTTTAAAACGCACGCGATTAAACCCAAAACAGGTCTAAGGTTATACTGTCTTACAGAATGTTTCTTATTTTTTTACAATGTATTAGAGCCGAGCACTGTTTTGGTAGAAATTAGTACTCATCGGTATAACCGCTTGCAGGCAACGATCAGTTAATTAGCGCTTTCAAAGGCACTTTTCATGGGATAGGTTTTATAAAGTTACTCGTATATGGACGGAATATGAAATCCGTGATCAAGTCACGCTTTTCAATCACTAATATCAGCGTATATCACGTCTCCTATCACTAGATCCAACCACGCACCAAGTTGGCTACATGTAGTGCTTATAATATATTTTTAATTTCGTACATCTTTTAAAGAGAATGAGAAACTTTTACGTTTTAGATATGACTACATCTAAACAATGTTCAATACCTACATGAAAACTATGACTCGTTCTCTCGTCTACCAATTGTATTAGTACCAGATGTGTAAACATGAAATAAAATTACTGTAAACATGATATGGTGTAAGCCCTTTACCGATACTTCGTCACACTGTTGGCATGTAGCGGTTTTTGCCATGAGCTCCTTGGGAGGCTTTCTCCTTAAGACACATCTAGTGTTCGTAATCTGTTGAACGGTGCTTGCTATGTGGTATGGCCGTTATCACATTATGTTATACTATACGTGATTCCGCCATATGTTCGACGACTTACGGAAAGTTTGAATGAGGCAGATATACTACCGATAATGTGGCTTTTTAGATTTAAAGGTGAAAAGAGAGACATTTATCTTTGGATAATATAAAACATATATCCCTTTACCCCCGTACAAGAGTGTTGTCACTACATCAGTTGAACAGCGTCTATTGCTGATAAAGCGAATGAATACAAATCGATTAATACTGCTATGGTCTTTTATGACTTTATTATGTTTTTATTTAATTTTTATTTAATCTCAGGGTTTTATCATGTTTAATTCTAAATCTTACCTTTATTCTCCACAGCTAAAGCATGTACTAGCAACTCAATTAATAGTTGACTCTTATTTTATCGTAGGATTACTGTAGAATTGAATTAGAGCATCATATCCATATAATAATGCAGAAGACTAAAAGCCGTGTTTACACAACTAAAAGTACCACAGTTGCATCCGACCATTTCTATTTTCGGGTTTTTGTAAACAAACTTCCCTTAACTTTTAATAGCGATATTATCACAGAAAACAATTATTTATTATGCATATTTCTTCTGTTTTTTAAAACTATTGACTCAGCTTCGAAGGCAAGTCCACTTTGGTTAATTTTCATATCTTCTTATTGAACGCTCCCAAAATCTAAGCCGTAGGCACACGCTAAAAAGGCGTGTCTTTAAAGTTTAGGTTAGATAACCTACAAATTTTCAGATTTGGCTACGTTTTACAAAGTTGTGGTGTTGTGTAGTTATATTGAATTGGGAACTATGGTTGTTTGTGTAACAGAATTTCAAAAAAGGGGATTACCACATTGTCACATGCTTTCAATTCTTGCAGGTATTTATAAAGATGCTCTTCAAAACTTTAAAAAATTACAAAATATTACATTTTAGGAAACAAGTTACGAACTGCAAAAGACGTAGATAGAATTGTAACATATCAGCTGTCATTTGATGATTTGAAAACCATTAACGGCCAAGTTTACGATACATACCTTGAAGCTGCCAAAGAAGCCGGTTTATTGTACTCCCAATTTACTAATACCAAAGTGCTCACAACGGACGGATCGAAAGCCAGCGTTTACCTTGATGGAACCCAAATCGAGCAGGTTTCAATGTTCAAATACACTGAGCGACAAAAGTCTGGGTTCACGAATAATTTTTCCAATTTTACATACTGAAAATGGTTTCTGGCGCTTAAAATCTGATGTCGATGTTTACGTATCAATAAACAAATTTAGTGCCATAGTGGGCTAACTCATAACCATACAGTTGTTGAAATATTGCCATTTTGTTTCTGTCGTACATTATTCAAGTTTTTGATGAAGTTTTGTTAAGAATCGGGTTGGCGTTGTCAGGAATATGTTTACAGCATGTCAATTGTTTCCGATAACTGTCAGTATTAAATGTTAATTCTCACTTCCGTGCCAAAATGCTGATATCTCCAGTAAGATGTGCAAAAATAGTCGCTCACATTGAAGAAGGACATAGCCAGAGCGATGCAGGACGTAGGTACGGAGTATCGCAAAACGGGGTTCGAAGAATTTGGCAGAGGTATGAAGCAGACTGTTTACTAACAGCCAGACCACGATCAGGAAGACCAAGGAAAACTAACGCCCAAGATGATCGATTTATGTTGTTACAATCTTTAAGCAACAGCTACAATTACTGCTAATGAACTGGCTGCTGTCAGAAATGTTCAAATATCGTCACGTACAGTTCAGCGACGACTTCACGAAAACAATCTGAAACCATATCGGGCTGCCATTGGTCCAAAACTTTCAGTACGCCACAAACATAATCGACTAAATTTTGCTAGAACTTACCAGAACTGGGGGGATCCCGAATGGAGATGCGTATTATGGACAGATGAGTCTCGATTTACTTTGGATGCTCCAGATGGTCGTTCACGGGTATGGAGAAGACCAGGAGAACGCTATGCTGCTTGTGCTATGGCCACAACTTCATATTTGTTTGGAGGTTCGGTAATTGTATGGGGAGGAATTTCTTCAGATGCTCGCACAGAGCTTCACATCTGTGATAGAGCAGCCCTCAACGCAGATAGGTACATTAGGAACATTCTCGAGGAATATGTTGTTCCATTTAGTCATTTTGTTGGTGACAACTTTTGTTTAATGCAAAATAATGGACGGCCACACGTAGCCAATATTACTCTGCAATATCTAAACGAAGTTGGAATTACACTTTTGGATTGGCCAGCCTGCTCACCAGACCTGAACCAGATAGAACACGTGTGGGATCAACTGGGAAGAGCAATTCGCAGTCGCCCTAATTGGCCTCGGACATTAGGATAGGTTACCACAAGAAAATCTTGCACGATTGATTAGCAGTATGCCTAGACGTCTAGAATGTGTAATTAGAGCTCGTGGCGTAGAATTAACAGTTAATACTGACAGTTATTGGAAACAATTGACATGCTGTAAACATATCCCTGACAAAGCCAACCCGATTATTAACAAAACATCAAAAACTTGAATAATGTACGACAGAAACAAAATGGCAATATTTCAACAATTGTATGGTTATAAGTTAGCCCAATATAGCACTAAATTTGTTTATTGATACGTAAACATCGACATCAGATTTTAAGCGCCAGAAACCATTTTCAGTACCTATGTAAAATTGGAAAAATTATTCGTGAACCCAGACTATTGTCGCTCAGTGTATTTGGGATCGCTGGTTGAGGAAAAGAAAGTGGCATCGACGGCCGACGTTTACAGCCGCATCGGGCAGGCAACATCACCATTCGCCTTGCTCAAATGGTGCGCATGGAAACGAACAAATACTACCATCAAAACGAAAGTACGCTTATACCGAACGCTGATCCTTCCCGTTCTTCTTTATGGATCGGAAACGTGGACATTGCTCAAGCCGGACCTTGACAAGCTTGAGGTCTTCCAAATGCGATGCTTGAGGCAAATTCTCGGTGACTCGCTTCACGACCGCCTTCGAAACGAAACAATTACAGGAAGATGTGATCAACAAACACTGATAGGAGAACAAATACAAAAACGTCGACTACGATGGTTCGGACATGTCTGCCGAATGCCATGTAAACTTCTTTGGCAAGACCGTCCGGCAGACTGGAGAATTCAGCGATCGGCACCGAAGAAAACCTGGCTAAAGAATATCGATGGCGACTTAAAGAATCAGCGATTATCGGTTATCGATGCCCAAGACGTCGCCAAAAATCGTCAAGAATGGAAACGAATCGTAAATGAAGTTCGAGACCCAGCGGCACTGACAGCAGCGTATTCGTTGCGGGGACGTCCCGCCCGGACCACCAGCTAACGGACCAAAGAAGAAGAAGAAGACTAATAACAATAAAGAGGGAAAAATACATTTGACGCAAAATCACAATTAATTTTTTCAGGTACTTACTGTCACAGTTTCTTTACAAGTTTTAATTGCTTTTGTTTTAAGATACAAGGACAGTTGGCGGTCACAAATAGAGAATGGTGAATCATATTTTAGGTTACAAGAATTGTCACAGAAAACACATTTTCTCTCAAGGGACAATATGAAACAAAATTAAAATGTCTGTTGTCATGGTATTCGTAAAATAAGTTCAAAGACTGCTAAATACCGATGGGGCCACAATTATATACAGACAGATCAATAAAAAACCAATTGGTTTGGCAGTACTAAAGTCTTTTGTCAGTCTATGTCAAATTCGAGATTAGCAGGTTAGGTTTTGTTCGTTGTTTGACACAGACCGACGTAAAACTTAACCTGCAAATCTTGAATTTGACATAGACTGACAATACACTTCAGTACTGCCAAACGTATAACACATATCACAGCCTGCCCTAATTGGTTTTTTTATTGATCTGTCTGTATACAGTGAAATCTCTCTTGGGCGGACACCAACGGGACCGACTGAAAGTGTCCGTTCAAGAGGGGGTGTCCGCCTAAAAGAAATACGAAAAAAAACGGTTTTTTAATGAAAACTGTAATTAAACAAATTGGGACATTTAAAATGTAGATGTCTGTAAATGTTTTTAAAATAAACAAAAAACTTAAAACTTAAGGAAAAAATAAGGATATGTTAGCTTACAAAATACTACTACATACAAAATACTTTCTTTATGTTTAATTATATCAGCAGCTTGTGTTTTTCCGATATAAAAACGCTTGGATAAGTTCCTTACACTTAACTTTTCCCTATTGTGAACATCAACAATCTCAATTTTTTGTTTAAGCGTGAGAATTTTTATATTTGGCGCCATTTCTAGAATGAATGTGTCGCCCACTGTGTCTTTTCCGCATAGACGTCAGACTAATACTGAATCCCCGCGTGTACCGAAAGATTGAAGTGGGTGAATCCCCGGTTAACTCGGGAAAGTCCCTCAGTGAAAGCAGGAGCGAAGTTGGCGTGCGGCGCGATTGAGAAATGCAACAGCGACACTTGCGACAGAAAAATGAGACAAGGCGTTTATTTTTTATTTGGTTTTTTGTCCGTTTAAGAGAACATTTTCTTCTGTCCGCGTCCGTTCAAGAGAATGTCCGTCCAAGAGGGAGTTAACACAATGCAAATTATATGAGAGTCGGTCGAGACCATGAGAAACTGTCCGTCCAAGGGAGGTATCCGTGTATCCGCGAAGGGGAATTTCACTGTAACAGCAATAAGATAACATGAACAAGAAAATAACACGTATTGCTTGAGTAAGAAAGAGATAAACATAATAGCAAATATTCGAGTAGGCCTGACGCACATGAAATTATGACAGATGTCAACCACACATGCCTACTAAAATAATTTTTTTTCGTATGGTCATCTCTTACTTACTCAAGAATTCTATTTTGTTGTTCATGTTATCTCATTGCTGTTATATATAATTATGGCCCAATCCGTATTACAGCACAATTTTGATTTAGACTTAGAGTAATGAAATAGTATATTGTATGTTAAGAGCTGAAAGTGCATTCTTGCCGCTTGCGCATGAATATTGCTGGTTGAGGCAAAGCCGAAACCAGCAATCATGCAAAAGCGGCAAGCGCACTTTTAGCTCGAAACATAACATACTATTTTTTCGACGACTAAGCATAATATCATATTTCATTTTATTGCAAATATTAATTGACAATCAAGTTAACATTACTCGCGCAGTCTATTAGACATGTGACGCTATTAATTCGACAAATGACGGACATTATCAAGGAAACATTCGGACGTGGCTACCTATTTTATTCACGTGGAAACCCAAAACGCTCGGCGAGCGGCAAAGTGATGAAAACGCACGCCCAGCGGCAAATGTCAACTTTCTGTTATCAAATGACAGTGAGAAAAATCTACTTTCAATGTCAGTCGTCGAAAAATATGTTTCTTACGGTTCTGATCCTTGCGGTTGAAAAAATTGTATATACACGGCAGGGCAGAACACCATTTTTCCCTCTGTGTATTTGTAGTGCTCGGCATCGCCCTTGAGCTGCAAACTCACATCTTGGAAAAAATTATGCTTTTCTCTTGCTTATAATGTATTATTTTTTCACATTGCCATTGGTAACATTAAGAAAAGTAACTTTTTGATACTTTTCATAACTGCTCAAAATCATATTGATTTCACCTAAAAATGAATTAATAACAGATTCATCCATTTTCAAGTAAGCTGTATTCTATAATAGGGTCCCGGGTGGTGTAGCTTGAACAGGCGTTCACGTTCGATCAGTAGAGTTAAGCAACGCTCTTTCTGGTCAGAACTTGGATGGGAGTTCCACGGCTACATCTCTCGGCGCCTCGTCATACAGCTGTCACGGAAATAGTTGGTCCTGGCGCCATAACAACATCATGACAGTCGTTAGTGGGGTTGGAAGTCCCCATAAATGCACAGCGACGCCTATAATTGGCCTAACGGCTGTTGGCTGAGTGCGAAATAAATAAATAAATAAATAAATAATGTATAATGGTTAATTTATACAGGGTCCGGCAACGAAGCGGGGGTGGAAGATATTTCTAAAACTGTGAGAGTTGCATAAATATTGCGTATATAAAAGTTGTAGGTACTAAGGTGGTGCACATTACTAAAATAGTTTTGATTATACAGGGTGTCTCAAAAAAGTGTGGCGGATCAAACTTACTTTTTTTTAAATAGAATGCCGTATATTGAGGTAGCTTAAAGTTTTTTATTGAAATACTCTTCATTTTCATATAAAGTTGTATGGGTCTAACATCAACTGTTTTGGAGATATTAACAATTTTATGCAAAAAATTGCTGAACTTCAGGCGGCTGCTGTAAGCGACAGAAAACAATTGAATGAAGGAAAACGTTACCAAAAAATTATGATTTTTGTAAACTATCTTTCAAGTGTAAAATGGTGGATCTGGGTATTAATGTTATACAGAGTGCTCAATATTTGCAAATTTAATTTCAATTTTTTTTTCAAATGGAACGCCCTATATAATTTTGTATTTCTGAAGAGCTCTTTTAATGAACTTTCTTTTGATATGTTACTTCATACCTCTTAAGTTCCAACTGTTTTTCAGATATGCGAGTTTAAACATAAAAAACAATTTAAACCCCTTAAGATGCTTTATTTCAAGGGATACAAAAAAACGCCTTTAAAATAATGATTTAAACACTTGAATTCTTCAAACAAAAGATATAACCAAGCTTAAAATACAAAAATTGAACCAGAACTCAAAACTAGAAATAACCAATACGACAATAGCGAAAAAAAGCAGGAGAAAATTAAATCTGAAAATCGAAAAAGTGGAAGAAGAAATCTCATTAAAAGTACTTTTTAAAAATACAGGGATCTACAGGGTGTTCCATTTAAATAAATCAAACTAATTATATTTGCAGATTATGAATTCTCTGTACAGTCTTAATACTCAGAGCAGGAAAGGAGAACTATTTGAACATTTAGTGTAATTACGTATAAGCTTTTGGTGTATTGGCTTTTCTTCTTTTTTATCTGATTTAATTTGACCGTGGAATTAATTTATTCCTGCATTTATCGTTTTTTTTTCGTGTTTATAATTTCCTGTATCAACACTGACTGAATTTATATTTTCTAAACCTGGTTTTGTGCTTTTATTTTTAGAGAGATCATGCGTTTAAATCACTATTTTAAGGGCGTTTGTTTTTTATCCCTTGAAATAAAGCATCTTAAGGAGTTTAAATTGTTTTTATGTTCAAACACACATATATGAAAAACAGTTGAACTTAGAAGTATGAAGTAACATATCAAAAGAAAGCTCATTAAAAGGGCTCTTCAAAAATACAAAAATATACAGGGCGTTCCATTTGAAAAAAAACCGAAATTATTAAATTTGCAAATATTGAGCACTTGATATAACATTAATACCCAGATCCACCATTTTACACTTGAAAGATAGTTTACAAAAATCATAATTTTTTGGTAACGTTTTCCTTCATTGAATTGTTTTCTGTCGCTTACAGCAGTTGCCTGAAGTTCAGCATTTTTTGCATAAAATTGTTAATATATCCAAAACAGTTGACGTTAGACCCATACAACTTTATATAAAAATGATGAGTATTTCAATACAAAACTTTTAAGCTACCCAAATATAGGGCATTCTATTAAAAAAAAAGTAAGTTTGATTCGCCATACTTTTTTGCGACACCCTGTATAATCAAAAATATTTTAGTAATGTGCACCACTTTCGTACCTACAACTTTTATATACACAATATTCATGTAACTCTCATAGTTTTAGAAATATCTTCCACCCCCGCTTCGTTGCCGGACTCTGTATTTATACAGTACAGTAAACATTGCGCTTCCATACTTTGACCAAAATTATTTAAAAAGATATTTTTATCAACTACACGGAAAAATTGCACGTTCAACACATTGGAAAAGTGATTCTTCCATGCTCACGTAAAACTTTTACATTCGCTGGAAAACTCTCACTTTTCTTAACTTGTAGAACAATTTACTATTTATTTATTTATTTATTTACCTATTAGGGATATAACAGGACGAACCCAATACAATATCCACTTATACATTAATATAAAACTAAATGTTTTAAACTTTAAATGTGAAAAACTAAAAAACTGTCCAACTCACAAAATATACATGGTAAAGGCCACAATAAACACATTAATATAGAATTTTATAATTGCTAATTTAGTAATTTAGTTCATCCAGGAAACACCCTGGAATACAGCATTTTTTTTAATTTCAGGAGGGTCAAATAAAAAATATCAATGTCCAAAAACAAATTGTTGTATGTTCTGCACATTCACTATTAATTTCTAGCAATTTAAGAACAACTCGCTAGCATATAAACATTATAAACAGTTACTTATGGTTGCTATTATAGAGATAATAATAATAATGCCAGTTTAAAATGACAAAGAAATAATAATTAATCAAGTTATTTAACAATAACAGTAACGGCATAACTGGAGACTTGAGTTACCGCATTTATATTTTTATGACGCTCAACGGCTTGAACCTGAAAAGAAACACAGATTGCAAGCAGCTGAAAATTATTTCGGTGGCACAAATGATTCTCACATGTAATCTCATAAGAGTATTAATTCTTTCCTGATTTTTTTTACTGCGTTCCAACAACGTAGTATTAATTAGGACGGCTTCCAAAGGCGAGCGTTTCCTTTCCAGAGACTATCCATTTGAAAATATATTTTTCGGAACTTTTCCTTACTGCCAATCTCTAGCGTGCTTTTAAAACTTTCTTTAGTGCAACAAAAGTTATTACATTTGTCGTACATTTTAAATGCGGCGTATGCCGAGGGTTTCAGCTAGTACACAATATAAATCATTAAATTCAGCGGCAACTCAATGTTTTAAAATACCACAGTCTGTAATTTTGGATATACAGGATGTCTCAAAATTGACGCCCGTGCTTCTGGAATTTGCTTCAGGGGGCTAAAAGAAATCGAAAATAAAGAGTCGAAAATTTTCCGTTTGTCTTTTGTTATCGAGTTATCAATAAAAAACAAATTCGAAGGCCATTTTTTAACGTGTTAAAAAATGGGATATTTATTTACGGTACCATTGACGACGTGAAAAAATGCACTTCGGGCACTAGAGCGCCAAAAATTTTCGCGCACTACGTCGCGAAATAATATTGATATTCTTGTTTGACGGTTGTAGAAAAAATATTGTTTGTATTGCGTGCGCGAAGTGTTTTTTGTGCGTTCGAATTACTTTTTTGTGGCATTCTCACGCACAAAAACACTCACTTCGCGCACTTAATACAAAAATTACTATTTAACATTGCTATAACCACCTTATTGAATTATGCTACACAACAAATTAGAGCGACCGGGCGATAGAAGTTATTATTTACATTTCCATCAATAACTCGAAAACAAATGACAATCGGAAAATT
This sequence comes from Agriotes lineatus, assembly GCA_940337035.1. Classification (NCBI taxonomy): domain Eukaryota; kingdom Metazoa; phylum Arthropoda; class Insecta; order Coleoptera; family Elateridae; genus Agriotes; species Agriotes lineatus. The sequence continues at coordinate 118,773 of CALNHX010002867.1, forward strand.
TTCTATTCTTCATTTTCGATTTCTTTTAGCCCCATGAATCAAATCCCAGAAGCACGGGCGTCAATTTTGAGACACCCTGTATAATCCCAAGTTCATTTATAAATTATTGTAATAATAAATTTTTTAGTAGAACTCAATTTTACCATTAAAGTATAATACTATTTGTTTATATTATTTTATTTTATTATATCTGAAGGATATTATGTGTTTATTACTATTATTAAAATAATGTTTATTAATTAACGCTATTAGTCTATTAACTTCAAATTTAGATAATCTTTTATTTTGGATTAGAATCGATTTAATATCTGTTAATAGTAGTCTTTTTCTTCTATACTGCTTCTTATTCTTATCATTGTATTTAATTTTAGTGTACACTTACATTAATTGTCCTTTTATCTGTACTTGTACTTTTTTCTCAGTTTGACACAATTCTTCTTTTAAATGAAGTCTGTTAATTAGTATTGTAAATTTCAATATTACATAATAGTCTTGAATCACTTTTAACTCACGTCATGAACTTTTGATAAAAAATATCACACAATTTTGTTATTATTTATTTATATTGGCCGCCAAAACCTTGGATATGAAATACCATAAATAGTCCAGTCAAATGGTAATTTGAGGTGGAAAGTTCTGGTGTAATTGGTTTTAGTGGCTTACTTTATGTTTTTTGGGGTGCTGAACACGAATCTGAAGTTGTCCAACAAAATTTTTTTCGGCAAATATGAGAAATCATAAAAAACCACTAAAAATCTCAGTTTTTTTTTAGTTTTCAGCTTATAACTTGCAAAGTAAGCTTTTTACGCAAAAGATGATCCTATATTAAAATAAAGACGAGAAATTTTCCTACAATTCATGTTCGCATCATTTTTTTGTACGACATATGGTTTCCGCGCTAAGAGGAGTTGAAAAACTGCCGAAAATCAGTAGATTTTGGAAAATAGCAAAAAACACCTTTTTTACAGCCTTTCCGTTCATAACACTAAAACTAAGCATTTCTCTGTAAACATTATCCTATACTTTGAAATAGCAGATAAAATTCTGCGCAGATATGTAAAACGTTAACCTTAGTTTATATAGGTGCAACAAAAAGATAAACAGCGATTCATGGTTGATTAATATGAAATCTGTGCAATGTTAATCAATATAATAAAATAGGTATGTGACGTATTGAGCTAGCGGGCTATCTTGTGACCCCCTCTTTCTGCTGAAAGAGATATGAACAGATATTGCTGCTGATTGTTAGTACCATGATAACTGTTAAAAAAATCTGTACATTGGTAGGCCCAAGGTTGATGTGAAAAACAAGGTTGGCCCTTATGCTAAAGAAATTGGGACAACATTTTTACTTTTATGGAAAACAGTGATGAGGAATGCCAGTTTTCATTAGACCAGTTAATAGCTCAGACAGAGGGTGAATACATTCCCCAATGGAAAACAGTAATAAACCATCTACTGGAGAGATATGGGGAGGATGTAACCATATCAAAGATTAAACAGAATACGATCGTATGTTTCAAATATACTGGCCATATGATTTTGACAGATGCGTGGTACACCGAAAAACGTCTTCAATTAGTTGAAACAGCGGCTGTTATAATTCTTGAAAAGATAAGATCTGTAGCGTATGTCGTGGATGATTATCCCCCTCGAGATTCTTTCTTGCACGAAAATTAAAGCCTTGTTCCTGAGGTTCCCAAACTTTTCTTTGAAATGCTGATACTGAAGAAGAACCGTGAGGACAGTGATAAATGAAAAAAAAAGTTTTAGCCATTTCACAGTGTTATTAGTGCTGTCAGACCTAGTTCCTTTGTTTCAGCCTTACAAATTGGACTATCAAATTTTTTTTATAAGAAGTATGGGTCACGAAAACTAATTGATATTATGCCAGCCTTGGGACTTTGCACCTCTTATTCTGAAGCTGTTCGTTTGGAAGTAATCAGTAATCATGAGACCATTTTTACAAATAGACTCCAAAGCTTTCCATCAATCCGTTCATGACAACACGAATTTTAACACTCGTACACTGGATGGGTATAATACCTTTCATGCAATGGGGTGTATACATTTGATAATCCCAAGAAATGCTATTGCTCCAGATCAGAGAATTTTCCGAGTGAAGAAAATACTACCAGCTCAACTAGTTGGCGAGATGGGTGCTGTTTCCTTGAATAATTTTGAGAAAGCAGGTTCTCCTGGCTTAAAGGATTTCAAAAAGTTTTTTTTCATCCGATACTATCATACCCTGTTTGGTGGACCTAATACGGCTTTACAGCAAGTGGAAAGATATGCCCAGCATTCCAGGATGGAGTGGTTTCATGGACCAAACCACAAGTGGTCTTCTTTGTGACACAACCTTTGTTGCTTGCCTGCCATTTATCAATGCTCCACCGAGCGATTCAACAGCATATATACAGCTTTACTCGCTTCCGTAGAACAATGAAAATCTATGAATCAGCAAGCATCTGTGAACACTTTCGACCAGCCGAGGCTGGCTTGGGAATGAAGAAGATCCTAAACAATGGGGTTGGAAGAAAACCACAGATGGTCTGGAGCCAGTAACCACACTAGAACCACCAGCACCTCAAGCCGTTTTGAAACTTATTTCTTGCAAATGCAAGAAGACCTGTCAGAAAAACTGTGGATGAAAAAAGCAGGCCTCAAGTGCTCCAATATGTGTGTGAACTGCGAAACCAGTTGCAATAACACGCCTCTTACTGAAATCGATGAAGACGGGGATGACCCGGAACTTCCTGAAGTACTTGAAGGTAACTATGCATAAATAATTCCATTTCACCTTTATTTTTTCACTCATTAACGTTTATTTATGTGTTCAAAATATGTATCTTAATATAACGATTCAATGTTCAAACAATTAAAACTAAGTCATTAATTATATTTAATTAATTTTTTTAGATGTAGAAGATATGGAAGGCATCCCTGCAGAAATCATGGAACCTTTGACCAAGAGAGCTTGGTTTAACTGACGAGTTTCACTTCAACGTCAATAATCATTTAAAATAAGCGTTTTATAAAATACCTACCTATACACCTATGTTATTATATGTATTGTTTAACATTGCACAGTTTTCATATTAATCAACCATTAATCGCTGTTTATCTTTTTGTTGCACCCATATAACCTAAGGTTAACGTTTTACATATCTGCGCAAACGTATAATGATGCATTTTAAGTATATGCCTTCAATAAGGAGGCGACTGACTACTTCATGCATTCATCATTGCTTTTCTCATAACTATTGACGGTCCGAAAAAATTATTTACACATAAATTGTACAGAATTTTATCTGCTATTTCAAAGTATAGGATAATGTTTACAGAAAAATGTTTAGTTTTAGTGCTATGAACGGAAAGGCTGTAAAATATATGTTTTTTGATATTTTCCAAAATCTACTGATTTTCGACAGTTTTTCAACGCTTCTTAGCGCGGAAACCATATGTCCTACAAAAAAATGATACGAACATAAATTGTAGGAAAATTTCGTGTCTTTGTTTTAATATAGAGTCATCTTTTGCGTAAAAAACTTACTTTGCAAGTTATAAGCCAAAAGCCAAAAAATACTGAGATTTTTAGTGGTTTTTTTATGATTTCTCATATTTGCCGAAAAAAATTTTGTTGGACAACTTCAGATTCGTGTTCAGCACCCCAAAAAACATACAATAAGTCACTCAAAACAATTACACCAGAACTTTCCACTTTAAGCTCTTTTTGAACACCATTTTACTGGACTAAAATTAGAGATTCCTAATTTCCATACAGTATGACATTTCTCACCTCATAAATCATATTTTTAGGTTAACAGTATATAATTGTGTCTGCTTTCAATGTTTATGCTTTTATACAACAAACAAGTAAGTATTAACATTAAGCTTTATCTATTATGATAATAATTCCTTTTACAGAACGACTTAATTCCAAAATCATCATTTCCAACTAAACTGAGTTCGACCTGTACAAACCAAACTGAACTATAACTGGTATTTTATAATTTCTCGTTTAAATGAAATTATTCAATATGATTCTATCTAATTTATTTTATTTTTGATGATGAAAATGACGTTTGCTGTTCAAATACTTCTACTATTGTAAGAAATAGAACTTTTGAATAATAAAACGATATCTTTTTATTTACTCTATAATTAATCTGCATGTTAATTATATGCTTTTTAAATTGATTTTACATTTTAGGATCATACCAATACCTACAAAGAAAAAGACGACCAATCTCGCCCAAAAGCTTTTCAGTTCTTTGCATTAATATGCCACACAAAATGGGGCCAAAATCATCCTGATAGATTATGTCGTTCTCGAATTTCCGGAAAGACATACGCATTCTTTATTAATTTTCCCACTTTCCTTTCACTCCAAAGCGGTTACTATATTCACAAAAGTTATATAATTTTATGAGACCTTTCATATGATTTTGGGTTGGTCGTGATTGATTGTGCGGTTACGGCAAAAATGGTAAATTTGTAAAAATCGTTGAAATATATCGTTAAAAGGAATATTCCGGAAGGCTGTGGCCTAAGCAATATAAAACCAATGCGTGCTGATGAACGAGCGACATGGAAATAACAGGAAAACAGTCATTTAAGCGGTGAATGAGAAGATAAGAAACCGTAGAGCATACTCGTAGATATCGTATAAGCTTCCTTTATACGAGATTTCCAAGATCTTACTTTATCTTTTCCAATAGAACATATTGTATTATTTTCATAAACACATTTTTTAAATATTGATTTGAAAAGCAGCACGCATTTTTCTAACATCTACAAGGTTGTGTTAATTTTGCTTCATAATATTTTCAAGGGAGCACGTCTCCTTTTCCCATCTTAATTTTTGTACATTAGTGTACGCACTAGTGCTGGCAATTTTGTATGTTAAATAAGGGTGTAACGTGTAAAAGTTATGCTCCAATTACAATTAATTTAATATCCAGCAGTTTCTTGATCAGTTAATTTCAGTTATCATTATCATTATATTGGTATGACGTATGTTAAGTTTGCACTTCCTCGTTGAAGTGTTTCTTTGTCTAACCCCTTGGACTATTGTTGTGCAAATTTTGAAAATTCTAGGAAAATTTTGATGAATTTTGGAAAAGCCTGTACAGAGGGAGTTCAACGTCACATTCACTTCAATTATGTATGTATGTATGTATATCTGTAACCTCATTTACCTTGCGATCACTTCAATTATAACAAAATAAAATTTTAGGTTACAATTCTATCACTATACTCTTGTTTTTTTTGGTTTGTTATATAGACAAGGTCTAGGCATGCGAAGTACCAGGTACCTTAGACACCGACTGCTGTGGTCATATGGTCAAAGTCATACATAGAATGCTACTAAATGCCTAGATCTTATCCATCGGGTTGGCAAAAAGGGCCTATGAAGGCCTACTTGCTAGACATGAGTCTCCCCACAAATACTACTACTACTGCTACATAAAATACTATACTCTGCTCACATCTTTTTTGCAGGAAGGTTGGCCATGGCAGTTTACCAATTTTAGCTGTTTACTTTGTTTTGTTTAAACGAGGTTTACATGAGAGGTTATGGTTATCAAATGCATTTATGCTAGAAAACGGGGCAAAACACCTTCATATACAAAGTTGCCACATTTAAGCAGAACATAAAATAGAACTTTAATAGTTTTTATGTATGTATCTGGTTTCAGTAATTGTGTAATTGAAGACACAATTAGCTACATGGAAGTTCTTACAATACTATAGATTTTATGTTTCTCCACGTCTACTATCAAAATAAGCAGTTTATTTAATATTTTATTCTGTTAAATGACAGTAAATATCTTGCAGGTTATACAGGTTAGACAACATTTCAGTTCTCCAACATGTACAGGGAATTTATTTTAATGGCTAACATAAGAGTTTCGTTTCTATGCCACCATTTAATCATACTGGTCATTTCCATAGTTACAAATGAAACCAATAGTTGAGTTTATTTTACGAATTAACATACGAATTATTACTTGTCAAAAAGGCAATTAAAACGTATCCTAATGTATACAACTGAAGAAAAGATACAACACACAAGTTGTACATTCCGATAACAAAATTAAAGTTTCTTGTTTCCAAGTACATACGTAATTCAAATTCGTGGGTTAACTGGTAAAATAAACGCTCTAATCTATTGATCTCATTTGTAACTATGGAAGTGACCTGTATGATTAAATGCTGGCATAGAAACGAAACTGCTATGTTAACCCATTGTGTAAAGAATACAAGGTGAAACGTTCCCGGAGATACGCAGTTATTCAGAAAGTTGAGAGGAGATATCAACAATCCCCAATGGGCCTAGTCAGGAAATCCATCATGGCCGCCATCATGGTGTAACCATGGCCGCGATCGTATATTGTTGCTGGCACTGTCAGTCGATGTCAAATTCGAGGTTATCAGGTTAGGTTTGTCGTCAGTCTGACACCAACTGACGCAAAACCTAACTTCGAATTTGAGATAGACAGCGTCTTCAACAATACACTTCAGTACTACCATTCGTTCCCTTTGTGGGCCCATTCCTTATTGGTTGAATTTGAGGCTTCGCCCACAATGGATCAATTGTGCGGAACGTTACACCTTGTATTCTATGCACCATGTGTTAACCATTAACATAAATTCACTGTATACTGAATCTTATTAGAGCAAAGCAGACAGCAAACACTCAAGATGTCGCAGCTAAAACTCGTGTTAATTAACTGATCAGATTAGTAAGAGAAGAAGTGGACAAATATAGGATAGATCATATAACTACTACAGTGCCACCAGGACCACAAAACCTCGAGTAGGGGAGGCTAGCGCTAGCTCCGTTTGGCAAGTACACTTCTTAAAAAAACTGTAAACATTCATAAACGCGGGGAATTTAAACTTTTATTTTTAAAGTCATGGCAATTCTTTTACATCTAATACTGCTTAAGTTACTAAAACACTACGTATTATATATAAATTCATTGTTACGAAGATAATAGTACTAAATATAATAAGCGAGAATGCAATACATATTTATTCGACTACCATTTCCTAAAGAAGGCTATTATTTGACACTTTCCATGTGTCAAAAGCATGTTGTTATTGCATGCTATGCAATAAAAATATTATTATTGCACACATCTGCCACTTTATTGCACACTTCTCTTAAAATTTATTATATTTGGTGAGTTTTCAATTTAAAACAATGAAAGCATACCTAACATGATTTTTCAATTTGAAATGACATTGACGTTTTGTAATCTCCTTTAGCATAAATCTGTGGTAGTCGAAAAAAGTATGTATACAACTTGTATCTAAAGCTTCTTTTTGCACTTGTAAGATTTAAAGAATTCGCCTTCGGCTCATTCTTTAAACTTTCTCACTCGTGCAAAAAAGTAGCACTTTAGCTACTCGTTGTGTAAATAACTATTATAATAATGAATTACAGCAATACTGAGAGATTATATTCCAGTATAGTTAACTTGTCATTCATTTTTTACTAGTACATTTAAACTCGGTACTGGGCTACGTATTTCACTGTTGTAAACATCTGATTCATCATCTGACTCCAAGAATTTTCCTACTTTGTACTTTGAATAAATATATGTTTCATCTAGGAACGTTTTTTGTTTACACCTAGTTTTTCGTTTTCTATATCTGGAACGCCACGCTATCATGATACTCCTTTCCCTGAGCAACCTTCTTTTGCCAAGGTTTCACGTCCTCCATTATAGAAAACGTTTTCTTTTATTTTCTTACTATTGCATTTAAAGAGTGTACATCTCGTAAACCGTTCATCGCAAAACTCCCAAAATGAAAATCATCGAGAATGATTTTCTTCCTTCTTCCTTCAGTTTATTTGTCTTGTAAGATGTTAAAGAAGTAGATAGTACCTGAAGAAAGTAAGGACCAAAGCGTTGCCTGCATTATGATTTTTAATGACAACGCTGGGAAATAATATTGGTATTTTTAAATACTATCTGCTGTGTGTAGCATACTTCTTCTGAATTATCTTTATTAGACAAGTTGATTTCCCGGAAATATCCACGTTCCAAAAGTCCTCTGTTTATCAAAAATATTTATACAATATGCAATTCCACTTCTTGCTTCTGAATGCACAAGTTTTCTTCCTTTAGTATTATTTAGTGTTACACAGGTATATGCTAACCAAAATACTATTAACGTATGCTAATAACTGCAACTTAAGGTAATATTTTAGAAAAATTTGAGGTTATAAAACCAAGCCACCCGAAATTAAATGACGAATAGGTAAACAATAACAAACATAACTAACGAAGAAGAGCAATACTAACAGGAACAACAATAATTAACAAAAAACCGCAAAGCTAATTAATAACAGCTGCTATCTGACGCGATAGCAGCAATAGCGAAGTGACGTTTGTGTTTTTTCTGTGAATGTACCTCTCCGTCAAGCTTGCTTTTTATCGGTTCTTTGGATCTCCTTACTTGAATTTTAGATTTAGTTCACATATTTTCCACATTCTTTTTGTGCTTAGTGCTACGAGAGTCAGTATATTAAGGTCACTAAATCACGTTAGCTACGCGCAAACAATTCAATAATTCATTTCGAAAACGGTAAAAAAAAATTTAACTAGTGCAGCAGAGCAGTGCATTTTAATATAGGCCAATAGGTGATTTGTGATTTTTCAGTTTTTTCGATTTTTCCAAAAACGGCTCTAACTATTTTTTTCAAACTTTACACTTTGATTACATTTTTAATGTGTATTGATGTGAGATAGGTGATTTTCCAGTTGAATACCTCTAAAAATTATTTCTTTTGATTTGTTTTTTATTAATTTCTATTTTAAATATAACACCAGGTATAGTATTACATTTTTTAATTCAGCTTAAAATTTTAGGGAAAATCTGTAAGGTTTCTGTAGAATTTGTAATTTTTGAAATTTTTTGACAAATTCTTAAAAATTCAAAATCGAATTTTTGGCTAATTATAAGATTACGTAACAAAAGGTAGTTGTGCGCGCGTATCACACCAGATTTTGTTGTTTTTGTAAAGCATCATTGAGCATTGAGTATTTATTTAATTTATAGAAATTCCTGGTGTCCAACCTGGAAAGTACTTTAGGTTATATGTTTATATCGTGTTCATTACTAAATCGCCAAAATCACCTGACGTTATGGACAATACTTGGGAAACACTCTGTATAAAATAATGTTGTTGCCACGATTATTCCCTTTCGAAAAAATTATTGTTTTTAACTTTATCCTTAATCTAAGTAAGGAAACTATCCGCGGCAATTTGGTTTAGTTGTAAAAAATAAATATTTGTAGCCTATGTGAAATTATCTCATTTCCTGCTGTTCCTATTAGATAAAAATATATCAAGGTAAAATTTCGCAATCATCGGTTTCCAGTTCATTTGCCGGACGTGCAAATATTGTGCCCTAATTTAAAATCAGAACTACTTGTTGTAAACGTATTGCCTATACGTAGTATGTCGTAACATACGATTGCTATCTCCTGTACTCGTATTGATAAAAATAACTTTTGGGCCACAATTAATAAACTAATATAAAATACTGCTCGAGAAGAATTATTTGATCAAAGATGCTATGATGTATTTGCTTGTAAGTAAAGAAACAATAATAATTGTTTATGTTTCGCAAAGCAGATTCATATCAGGGCAAATTAAAAAATAACATTCCCAAATAAATTAGCAACCTGTTGAGAAGAAAATTGCCTCTAAATGTCGACGAATACCACCAATATCAAACAATTATGGAATAGACGTAGTACATAGGTAGTCCGCTAATATATAAGATCTTAGAGCAATATAGATCATGACATGAAGCTAGAATAAAAAATATGCAAAAAGAATATTCAAAAATATCTCAAGCCAGAAAGAGAGGTCAAGGTATTTGTTGGAATTTATAATATCTTGGCAGCTGTGAAGTAAATGAAGTGTATTTTATAAATAAGAAGTAATGTACTCGTAATGTCTGCTGGTAATTAACGAGTATTCGTATCAATTTCATTATTGGTAAATGCCAAACAAAGGTAATTGTTTTTGGTAGCTAACTTGATCTCCATATAGGTACCTACGATGAAAAGACCAAACATGTTTAGAATGATTACTGATATATAAGAAATACGCACAAATCGTTTATGAAATAAGATAATAGAATACTACTGCTACTACTGCTGCATGTAACCCTACTGCGTGAAAGAAAGAGCCAATTCTATTCGACATACTTTTATATCCTATTATATTAATAACTACAATGGATAACATGTAGCAATAACCAAATCAAAGAGTGTTATTATTAATTTTAACGAAATGTTAATTTTACTTTCATTTTCCTTACTCCACATTAGAGCATAGAGCTTGCAGAAAGCAACCCCATCTGGCGGTATTCTTATCATAGTTTTGTCGCATGTTTTCTCCGTATTCTGGATTTCTGTGTACACCGTTCTTCTCCAAGTTATTTTAGGCCCCTCTACCTTCTCGATTCCTTGTGGTGATAGTTTTTTTTTCAAATTGCGTCATATCAATTTCCTCCTCCTAATTTGTATGTGTATTGGTTTTTCTTGGCCTGTTTCCAAAGATCATTCATTGCTTGTGGTAGTGATTCTATTTATCACAGTTTATTCGTAACCTATAAACTATTTTCCTTCTTTATCCATTCTGTTGAGTTCGGATTACATTTGATTACGCATTACACACAAAATAAATACATTATTATCAATATTGTATCGAGTTATTCGAGATATTTCAAGTTATTACTCTTCTTTCTTCATTGCTTTTTGCATTTTCTCGTTAATAATTGTTAGGAATCTTGGTAATAAACAAATGTCTTGTTTGACTCTGTCTGTCAATTTATGTGCCGACAGTTTGCCCTCAAGAATTTTTTTTAAGCGTGCAACCCTCTCCGCTTGTTTAAGCTTAATACATTATAGGTAGTTTTATCATACTTTTTCAACCTGGTCCACACTTATATTTCTGTGGCTTGAATTTTAGCAATATATTTATCTAACCCTATTGTTGAATGTGTAAAAAGTCCTGGACAATTGAGGATGAGGAACCGCCGCCATCTTGAAATAAGTGACGATTTTAGATTCTTCGCAAATATCTTGTAAACGGTATTTTATCATAAAAAATTTAAATCAAAAAATTAAAGATTGTTAAATTTCCTATAAAAATTCTATTATTAATTTTTTTCCTCATGTTATAGGTTTTGAGTAACTGATTGTGATATTTTTAAGCGATTTTAATCTGGACTTTGGGGAAGACATATAAGGCATATAAGTTGATGGAAATATTAAAATCACCTTCGCTTTGTCGACGATTTACTTATTTTCTCTTCGATAAGCCCAATGTGGTATACTGCAAACGATCTTTTAGTATAGATCTTAGTTCCGGGCTGTATATGCATAGCCCATACTCTATTTTGGCACCAATTAAAGCGTTAACGAGAATGGATGAATAGAGTTGGTGTGTTACAGCCACAAAATTGGTTAGCAATCATTTTAATTGCATTAAGGAATACGTTGTAGTGGTCTATAACGTTTTTCATATGTGTTTTCCATGTCAGTTTTCTGTCAAATGTTACTCCTAGATATTTTCGTTCTGCTACTTGCTGTATAGGTTGCTCATCTAGCTTTAATTTGGGGAATTTTGGTTTTCTTTCATTTAAAAACTTTTAGTTTTGTTTGATACCATTTTGTGGTAGTTGCTGTAGTTGCTTTTCTGATATTTGGAGATTTTTTCATGGAAATTCTTCTATAACACAATTAAAACTATTAAGGCATCTACTCAGCAGAAAAAGATCTTGCCGAGGAATTCACGTCAGTATCTAGATAGACTCAAAAATGACAACAACGTTAAGGAGACATCACAGCTAATGAACACGCACTTTCTAGGCTCTCACACTCTTTTCACATGAGTGACGGGCGAGGAAGAACGGGAGCTAGCAAACCGTTTGTTGGAGAAGAAAAAGGCAACCTGGACGATCAAACCTGTGCACCATTCAAATCACCAGGGCTGAATGTCATCTTATCTGCTCTTCTAAAGTAGAGATTGGATAAAGCTGAAAAGAAGGAAAGGTAAACTTCATACCTAAACCAGGACATAGCGATCACTCCTTAGCTACATCTTATCGTCCCGTTAACCTAACATCCTTCTCTCTCAAAGCGCTGGAAAAGCTGTGCGACAAAGAACTAAGAGAAAATATGCTGCTTAAGACGATTCATGTTAGGAGATTTCTGGCCTGACAAGGCCGGAATCCGCAGCATCCTAATATGCTCAACAGGTACGTAACTAAGGGGGGCATAAGACCCCTAAAACAATAAGTGCCCCCCGTAGTGATCCCCCAAAACAAGATGAATTTTTGGTTAGCAGCTATTAAGTTGATACAGTTACTTTGTTAAAAGGTTGACAATTCGGTTTTTTAATACATGCAGTATACTTTCTAGTAACATTATGATTGTTCTTCATTCTTGCTATACTAGCACACTAGCAGTATTGTTATTACTAGTACTGTTTTTTTTTAATTTACAGAAATATATACTGGGGTTCTTGTGTGCCCCTGTATAATTGGTCGTGTCGTTTCATTTCCCGTATTTATAATAAATGTTGTGTTTTTGTATAGGCTTTGTATAATATGTACAAGATGTAATGGATATCCCCTTTTTGGTCATTTTTGGCATAGCTTTCGTCTCTTAACACGACCGAAGGTCTTTACATAGTTTACGAATGGTAGGTGAGTCTAAAATTAAATTCTCTTCGTTTTTGTATAATTACAACTACCTAAATAGTATTTGTAAAAACAAAAGCGCTAATAACAAACATTGGATTCGTGGATAACATAATTTCTCGAGCTAAACGCTCATAAACAAAAACTCAAATAAAAAAAAATAGAGAGGCAAAAAAACATGTACATTAAATGTTGCAAGATAGCAGAGATTAACTGTAACCCCCCCGCGTACATCAATAGCTACTTGCACTTTTGAAAATGAAATATAATCTGAAGGTTAAAGTTGAATAGTCGAATAAACTGTATTAAAATCCAGGGATAATATCAACAGTAATCTGAGCTAGACGAGCTCCGAATTTCAACATTTAATCTTCCATGATAGATACTTGTCACAGATTAAAAACTGTCACAAGAAATCAGCAACAACCACGTGTTATTATTGTAAAATTTATTAGTAGGAAACAAAAAATGACGAAAGCATGCAAAATCAAACACACGTTTTCTACGAAATATAGGTATGGACCCCTCGCCTCGTATTCCTTAAGTAAACCGATTTATGTTAGCCATTCTTTAGTTCATTTTAAGAAAGAAAATATCCGATGTACTGTGCTCCAAAAATGCATGTTAAGGGAGCTAGAGCCCCGAGGTGGGTAATAGAAAAACTTGATTATTGCTATGAGTAGATCGCGCTCCTGAAATAACGAATTTCGATGTTTAAGTTCTAATTTCCCGGAAACGACTGCTCTCACTGATTCCAAACCAGTGGTATAGTATTGCAACCAGAAATTGGAAAGTTATTTAAAATCAGGCCAGCTTTGAGAACAGTAAGTCACTTCGTAATTTAATTCATAAAATTACTGTTTGATTGTCATTCAGTGACATTTCGATAATAACCTTGAAATTTGACAAATGCATTAGGAATTTTAGAAGAGATATACGTTTTTCAACATTATCTATGCTAGCATACGGTTTTAAAAATTGAGGTGAAGAAACCTAGTACCTACTTAAATCATGTAAAATGGTACTGAAACAGTTAGATGTACAATTTACAGATAGCCTGTCATTACTTGAAAGCTGCTTGACATTAGAAAATTATTTATTGATTGTATGAAACCAACTTAGACATGACTTACACTTTCCATGATGTACTTGATTTTAAATAGCTTTCCAATTTTTGGTTGGAATACTATACCTTGTTTATACGAAAAAGCCTAAGCTTTTCGAATATCTAGAATTTACGAAAACTTCGATTGTAAAAAGTATACTACAAAAACATCTTCCCATCCTTGCATAAACTATCTCTTCTGAATCTTATACAACTTTAAAGTCACCTAATTCAGCATAAAAAGTAGTCTAGATCTGCCAAATGACACTAAATTTTCTTATTGCAATTAAATAACATTCTAGCTTTTTTATTATCTATCTCAGTACTCAGTACTATATGCCCAAAGGCATTTCCCGACCCACATCCATAGGAACTTTTTTTGCTTAAATTGAACTAAGGAATCGTGTCCCGAATTTTGGTGGTGTCATTTTTAAACACCCTGTTTACGCGCTTTTACTTATAGTTATTTATTATCTATTTTCTGTAAATTTACTGTTAGACATGTTGTAGATGATTTCTGAGGCTTTCATGGCCATTGTCATTATTGTGTTGTAGATGTGTCATACTGCCAGCTTAAATGAAAGATCCAAGAACCAAAGGACAATAAAATGTTCTTCTACATTTACCCACTGACTCTTTTTGAAATTAATACCTACAATAACATACTATTTTCAACACGTGTATAAGGGATGCCCTAGGCATGTATATCAACCACACTTAGGCAAAAAAAAATACAATGCCGCTAAAAGTGTACTATTGCACTAGGCTAACGCAGAGCCTAGAGCGCGTAGACACGAGAACATCCTTATTTCAATAGACAATTATATTTTGTTGGTTGCAAATTGACAAACTGCAAAATGCTTTGACAACATGATTTCTAAAACTGTATTGGAGAAATAACTAGAGTCACATTTTGATAAATTATTAAATAAAAAGTTACAGTATATTAAACATGTCGCCTTGCGCGAGCAGTTCGAGTTAACACCGGAAAATTAGATATACAGTCGCGGCCATAACAACCGGGACAGTTTTTTTGACCTAATTTTCAAAATGCGAACAGAAGTGCTGACTCTGACAATTCTAATTAATAAATGTCATCAATAGTATATTAAAGTATGAGTGGATAACAAGGTCTTTAAAACACGCGCGAGTTTTCGAGCACGACGGCGTAGCCGGAGTGCTCGAAATAGAGCAAGTGTTTTAAAGCCCAGTTATCCACGAATACTTTACGCTATTTTTTATTATACCTTCAATACTGGAAATAAATTACGCACTAAAAACTTAGAAATAATTTTTGTCGTGATAAATCGAGAGGGCATAATAATATTGCTACTATAGTTACGAGAATTATTTACGTTGTTGTCGCGTCCATGTCCGTTGTTGCATTCAGTCGTTTCCTTGACAACCTTTAAAGCTCGGCGAGCTTTAATCGCCTGTATTCGCACGCTCAGGCGTGCTTTAAATGGCGATTCTGATGCAGGTATAATAAAAAAGTTATTATTCAGAATAAACAATGACTTTTGAAGACATTTATTAATTAGAATTGTCAGTGTCAGCACTTTTTTTCGCATTTTGAAAATTAGGTCAAAGAAACTGTCCCGGTTTTTTTGGCCGCGACTGTAGAAGCAAAAAATAAACTCACAAAACATCTGGACGTCCATACACGGTATACTATGTGTATCTGTTTTTGGTAGCATTTCGTGCTTAACGAAGAGATCAAAACACTAAACACGCACGGTCTTATGAGCGTTCCGTGTGCAAGCACGAATGGGGGAGCCACGAGCGAGGAGTTGACGTCAAGCCAATTAGAAAACATTTAATTATGCGCTTCAAACATTTGAACTTCTATGGCTTATTTTAAGGCCCATATATAATAGCTATTTATGCAACAAGTGCTAAAAGTTGAGGTTTATGCACGAGACATGAAACTTATGAAACGAAGCCGAAGGCTGAGTTTCATAACATGTCTCATGCATAAACCACTTTTAGCACGAGTTGCATACACTATTTTTTCTACGACCTTAAATTTACTGTTATTAATCCATAAATGTCGATTTAACAAAGGTTTGAATCTACGACAGTTGTAATTTATGTGATAATAAACAGACCTACTGACGCGCAGGTGAATGTTTGTGGAGCCAGTACTGTCAAAGTCAGTTATCAAACGTAATTATTAATACTACACATCTGACTGTATTCATTCCATAATGCTTTAATTGTTTAAAAAACACTTTACCTCTAATGCAAGAAGTAACTTGAATAACTTTACAACTTCACTTCCAGTTCGAAATTGTGGTTTATAACCTCACTTCACTTTATACCACACATGCGCTAAAAGTAAACAGCTGATCTCTTTAAACACGCTAAATTATAAAATGCCACTTTCAGTGAAACAAGCTAGTGCTAAAAGGCCTACGTTTAGTAGTGGTCGTAGAAAAAATTTATTTAACATATTTTCATCGATGGATTATGTGAAGGTGTCTTTCAATTTTGAGGTATAAAATACATACATTTTAATTTTTTGAGACCTGTCTAGGCAAAAAAAACAAAAGGAGATTGAATCTCGTCTGCAGTTAAAGGCATATACAAATGTATCAGTATCATATCTGGTTGTGGCTAGATGGGTGGTGCTGCTGCAGAGGTATATTTCATCACTTTTAAGTTAAGATGCTCACCATCTTACCTTGTTATGTAAAATTGAATATGTAAAAATGTATCAGAATCTACCTCCCGTGACCTTTCTCTAATGCTCGACATAATTTCTAAAAATCTGGTGTGATACACGCACACAACTTCCTTTTACAGTGATCTTATAATTGGCCAATTTTAAATTTTTAAGCATTTGTCAAAAATTTTAAAAAATTACAAACAAAAAACGCTGCAAAATAGAGCGTTAGGTGAAGAGACAAATTTGCTCTAGAATTTTAAGCTGAATTCAAAAATGTAATACTATACCGTAGGGATGTCGGCGGGTACCCGGGTACCCGGGTCGACCCGGGTAATAGTCGACCCGGGTGTAGTTTCAGGACCCGGGTACCCAACTAGTAAATTATGTAATTTCCAAGAAGTCAGCCTTTTTCGGAGAAGATGATAAAAATAATAGCAATAAGCGCTAGAAAAACATAGCCATGCAGTAATAACAAGAATGGGATGGGGTGATCCCATACCACATAATGTTTTTTGTTTCATATAAGGAAGGCAATAAATCCGCTTCACGGAAATATTCAACCCGTCAACAGTACCATTAAATTGCGTCAGTATGGGATGAAGTAACATAAACATCCTGTGTGTGATGTTGATTGATGCTGCTACCAATTTCGGACAAAAAGTCACGTACTTAAATTTGATAACACTTGGAAGTGCGAAAATACTTAGGAATAACAGACGACTTGCAGTTTGAATTGGCGGGTAGTACTATTTCAATTTAGTTCAATTTAAAACTCGCGGCGTAAAAGAAAGCCATTTGTAGTTACTTCAGATGTTCAGATGTACACTAACATTTTTGTTATATATTTCGGGTACCCGGGTACTGCTTTCGGGTACCCGGGTTTGATTTTAGACCAAGTACGACATCCCTAATATACCGGGTGTTCTATGAAAATAGGAGTTAATAAAAAAATAGAAAAAAAACAAACAAAAGAAACCCATTTTAGAAGTATTCAACTGGAAAATCACATCAATACACATTAAAAATGTAATGAAAATGAGAAGTCTGAAAAAAATCGTTAGAGCCGTTTTTGAAAGAATCGAAAAAAACTGAAAAATCACAAGAGTAAACACCTACTTCCGGTTATGGGATTTTCTTCAAAAGCTTGCTGTCACATCTACATAGTACACCAAACTTATATATGAAGTTTCAACCGCATACCTATTTTCGTTTTTGAGATATTCTGTTCACAGACAGACAGACACACAGACAGACAGACCAATGAAAAAAATATGTTTTTTGGGTTCAGGGGACTCTGAAACGTGAAGATCTGTTGAAAACTCAATTTCTAATTTTTTTTAAATCAAAAAGCCCCCCCCCCCGCCAAACAGCCGCCATATTGAAAACAATAAAATTTGTTTTTTCTCGCGATCCATTGGTCCCACAGAAAAAGTTATTGAACAAAAATGTTGGAAATAAAATTCTACAGGTTTTTGATCCGTACCGCGATACCGAGAAGTTGGTTTCCGCCATTCTAGCTCTGTGGGGGTGATTTTTTTCCGAAAATTGCAAATGTGAAAGTTGTAGTGCTTAAAAAATATGCAGGAATCTTTTTTAATAATGTGATTGATTTAAATAGTCTCCGAGTGACAGCCCTTCAAAGCATGCGCAGCGTGAAAAATGTACGATATATTCCGGCGCAGTGAAGTAACCATTTCTCTTTTGCAAGATAAAATTATCACGTCACTCAAGCAGTTTCAATGTGAATAGGTTTTCAGAACCTACAGAAATTCTACACATTTTTGGTCATTGCCGCGATACCGAGAAATTGGTATAGGTAAAAAAATTAAAATTATGAGAAAGGAATATACGAGCTCATAATGATATTGTTACGTTCTTAACGTTCGGGCTATTTAAAATTATACGACAAACATGGGTTCAAACATTTATTTACAACAATGAATTATTACGATTATTGTTTACAAGCACATGCGAGAATTATCAAGCAGATTACAAATTAATACAGGCACTAACGAACCATCGGTACATGTATTTCTTATTACATACGGATTAACACATTGATTTATATCACTCTTAAACACTAACGATTATATATTTATTTATTTCTATTAGTTATATGTACACACGGGCTTTTATTTATGTGGGAGCTCTACCTGGCTCTTACGCGTTTTGCTGCCGAATTCCAACTGCCCGCTATTCATGCGGGCGTGTATTTATATTTCAGGTAATTCCTTTTTAGACTAACCGCGAGTTCGCTAGACTCTTCTAGGAACCGCATGACGCATCCGCGTTTGTTGCCCTCGAGCGCGTCCCTGAAAGCGTGAGTGTCCGTTGCACCTGGCTGTAAGGGCGCTTCCCGAGCATTCGACCGCTGTGACTCATATTTCTGCAGCTGCTTCGAGAAGCTCTGGAACGCTCGCGTATTAATCGCCAAGGCTGCCGACTCATCCATCCCTCGGCCCTCAGGATCGTAACACTGCCCCCGCCTTAGGTCGTTCTGTCCCAGAACGAGTTGCGTCGGGTGCTTGTCACTCGCTCTTGTGGGGGTTTGATGGCGGTATTTACAGGCGGTGCCCTTCTTGCACACGGACTGGTTGAAGAAGTAGCAGTCCGCCGTATTCCCCACGCTTCGTAACGGGCTGCAACAGCAGACCTCGATCCGCACGCCGGCTGTCTCTTGTACTGCCGATCGGTAGGCCATCAGGAACAGGTGCATGTACTGGCCCCAGTCACGCGGATGCTCGGAAACCCCCTTGGACAGATGCTTCCCCATGGTTCCGTTCATCCTTTCCACCATGCCGTCCGATTGAGTATGGAGGGCAGTGGTCCGGGTCTTGCGTATCCCCAGTATCCTACAGACGTTCTGGAACGGTCCAAACTCGAAATTCCGGCCCTGGTCGGAATGTAACTCCAGGGGGACTCCAAAACGGCTGAAGCACTCCTTCACCAGAACATCAGCGACAGTACCGGCCTCTTTCTTCGGAACGGCGTATGCTTCGGGCCATTTGGTGAAATGTCCAATGCACACCAAGATGCGTTTATTTCCCGCTTCGGTACCAGGGCATGGTCCGGCGATGTCAATGGCTATCCCCTCGAACGGACCACCGACGTTGTACTGCCACATTGGAGCTCTACGTCTTCCAACCGGTCCGTTTCCTGTAGCGCATGCTTCGCACCTCTGGCACCACTCTCGGACGTCACCTTCGCAGCTTGCCCCGTAGAACCTTTCTTGGACCTCTTGCAACGTCTTCTTCAATCTGAAGTGTTCCCCAGAGGAGCCATCATGCAGGTGGCGCAGCACCTCGGCCACTCTACTCCTTGGAACCATCGATCGTGATCTCGTTGCCCTACTGTCCTCATCTTCCAAGATTCTGGTCAGGACGTTGTTGTCCAGCTGCAAGGAGTCCCATTGCTCCCAATAAGTCTTCATCGTTGCGTCGGTGGTGGAGACCTCCTGCCAGGTAGGTCGACGGCCATCTTGCTTCCCGGCTATAACCGTGCCTAAGTCGGGGTTGTTCTCCTGGTTGCTCTGCAACTCGTCTGGCTCCCACGAGTCGTCGACTACAGTGGTACGATTGGCGGGTACCGCACGACTCTCCAGTCTCGAACAGTGGCCGCAGTCCGCAGGGCAGGGCCCCCTGGATAACGCATCGGCGTTGCGGTGGGCTGTGCCAGGCCGATTATTTATTTCCAAGTCGTACTCTTGTAGGCGCTCGATCCACTTAGCCATCTGTCCTTCAGGGTTCTTGCACTGCAGTAGCCATCCCAGAGCAGTATGGTCGGTCCTCAGCAAGACTCTTCTGCCAAACTCGAATGATTTATGTTTTCCTACGTCAGTACGGCCGCTGGGATGATCTCCGCACTCGACGATGTCTTGGTACCGGGCCACCAAATCTATCTTCTTCCGTTTTCGTTGGCTCATGCCCCCTCCCAGTATTGGGTTCCTCCTGACGGTTGCCAGTTTCCTGCTGACGTTCATCATCCTTACTGGGACCCCAAGCCCAGTCTTCATCAACGTCTTCCCTACCAAGATACCATGAGTGAGCTTCTTGCCACCATCAGGCTCGACCACGCGCACCACGTTGCCCCGGAGATCGCCATCCAGGTATGCATCCACGACCCTCTCGGTTCGTCCTTGCAGAGTAACATCTTCCGCCCATACCACTTGTGCCGCGATCTCTCCTCTTGGGTGTCGGGAAAGCTCCTCCCCACCCACGTGCAACTCGCCGCGTCTCAGGTCCAAAGCGCACTCACACTTATCCGCAACATCCATTCCCAGGATGCACTCGTCCGCAATGTCAGCATAATCGGGCTCAACCACGCGCACCCCGTTGCTTCGGAGATCGCCTTCCAGGTATGCATCGACGACCCTCTCGGTTCGTCCCTGCAGAATAACATCTACCGCCCATACCACTTGTGCCGCGATCTCTCCTCCTGGGTGTCGGGAAAGCTCCTCCCCACCCACGTGCAACTCGCCGCGTCTCAGGTCCAAAACGCACTCACACTTATCCATAACATCCACTCCCAGGATGTACTCGTCCGCACTGTCAGCCATCAGGTCCCGATGCTTGAGGGTTTGATTCCCAATCTTCAAATCAGTTTCCCCATGTGTGGTCACCGCGCCCCCCGTGGCAGTGCGAAGGCGTGTCTCGTTGTGCAGCAGCTGACCCTCGTCCCTTACTACGTCGGACCTGGCGATGAACTTCGTCGCTCCAGTATCCAACTGCAGAGACCGAACTCTTCCATTTATTTTCCCATCAAGCTTTTGGATTACTTTCTCTTCTGCGGCTTCCAGCTCCTCCTGCCCGGCCTCCAGCTCTTCTCGTGCTTTCTGCCCGGCTTCCCGATGTTCCCTACGCTTATTATTAAGATCTTCTAGTACTTTCAAGATCCTCTTTCGGCCGGCTCTCAATTCTTCCTTAAGTACTTTCTTGAGGTCTTCTTGTGCTTTTTCTTGCGCGGCTTTCGATTCTGCTTGCGCTTTTTCTGCCTTGTGCTGCCCAACTTGGATCTCTTTCCTAAGATCCTCTTGTGCTTTTTCCGCTTTCTCTTGCGCCTTCTCTGCCTTGTCCTGGCTAACTTGCATCAGTTGCAAAAGTTGGCTTAATTGGGCTTCCATTTTGCTGCTTTGAGATCTCGTCAAAAGCATGCACAATACTCACTTCAATTTATTTATCTGACCGTCGTTTTATCGGCACTTGTTAACAATTTATTTATTTAATGTTTGTTCAATAATTTTCTTATAGCCCCCGGTTCAAAACCTCACACCGACACCACTGTTACGTTCTTAACGTTCGGGCTATTTAAAATTATACGACAAACATGGGTTCAAACATTTATTTACAACAATGAATTATTACGATTATTGTTTACAAGCACATGCAAGAATTATCAAGCAGATTACAAATTATTACAGGCACTAACGAACTATCGGTACATGTATTTCTTATTACATACGGATTAACACATTGATTTATATCACTCTTAAACACTAACGATTATATATTTATTTATTTCTATTAGTTATATGTACACACGGGCTTTTATTTATGTGGGAGCTCTACCTGGCTCTTACGCGTTTTGCTGCCGAATTCCAACTGCCCGCTATTCATGCGGGCGTGTATTTATATTTCAGGTAATTCCTTTCTAGACTAACCGCGAGTTCGCTAGACTCTTCTAGAAACCGCATGACGCATCCGCGTTTGTTGCCCTCGAGCGCGTCCCTGAAAGCGTGAGTGTCCGTTGCACCTGGCTGTAAGGGCGCTTCCCGAGCATTCGACCGCTGTGACTCATATTTCTGCAGCTGCTTCGAGAAGCTCTGGAACGCTCGCGTATTAATCGCCAAGGCTGCCGACTCATCCATCCCTCGGCCCTCAGGATCGTAACAATATCATTTGGCTCAGATCCGTAAAGCTCTTAAATTTGCTGGTGTAATATTTATTATATAATACGATAATTGCAATTGTTTGTAAATTTTGCGACAGAAATGACCAAAATTCAACAAATTGACAATAGCTTTAGCACGTGCCGTTTTTGCAAAAATAATACAGACACCCGACTGTCTATATGTTATTAAACAACAAACAGCTTGTTTCACTTCAACTAAAACATGCTACGGTGAACGAAATGATATTTTGATGGTTTGGGTCAAATGAAATGAATCAGTAATTTATTTTAAAGTTAGTGTTTCCCGACTATTTTTTCTAATTTGTTATTGTTAAAGCTGTCATAATACTGCTAAAAACGTCTACAATTACTATGTAAGAATATTGACCAAATAGATTTTCTTTTGTGGGTACAAAATAAAGATACCTGAAAAACCTTAACTGGGCCAAATGATGTGATTCTGGGCTCGTATATTGAAAGTAATTTCTTTTTGCATAAACACTAAGATATATTGTAGTTTACTCAGACACGTTTTTTTTTTTGGAGCCGTTCCTTCGTCTTGGTTCGGACACAACCGAGTCATTGTCGACCATGATAAAAGTGTTGCTTGAACTTTTATTGAAAAAAGAGCGCACAACTTGTTATAAACGCAATGTGAATAATTCTTGGAAAAAATCCGTGAATACGATTGCGAGTGCTGTTTTGTGATTGAATTCTGATCAAAAATGGATAATAGTACGAAAGATAATGGTTTTCTTCATGTTGACCAAATGGCAGACATGGCATCTCGTTAGTTATAATAGGTGCGGGATATAAACAATTTACTGCTCTCTATTTCTCCACACTGCTTGGACTTTGAAGGGCTGTCACTCGGAGACTATTTAAATCAATTATATTATTAAAAGAGATTCGTCCCTATTTTTTCAAGCACTACAACTTTCACATTTGCAATTTTCAGTAAAAAACACCCTCACTGATTTTTGGTAACTTTGTCGCCCTCTACCGTTTGAAATACCAACGTCTCGGTATCGCGGTAAGCATCAAAAACGTGTAGAATTTTATTTCTAACATTTTTTGTTCAATAACTTTTTCTGTGAATCGCGAGAAAAAACAAATTTTATTGTTTACAAGATGGCGGCTGTTGGGCAGGGGGGGGGGGGTTAACGGCTTTTTGGTTTTACATTTGTCTAATGACTCTAAACCACTGGGCAAGAGGAATAGCCGCGGCCAATTTTTTTAAAGTGACGGGGTTTTTTCCGACAGTGTTACTGTACTATAAGAAACAAGGAGAAAATGGTGGATAAATTAAATAAACACATTTTAAGCAACATTTTAAATGCTACCTAGAAGTTCGTCTGGCAATGCTATGTTTAGTACCGGCTGGAATTGGTCACTTTATACCCTATCTCTGAGGTTGTAGTGTGTCACTTTACAGTCCAAGGGCCATAACATTTACCGCAGCTCGCTTAATGTCTTGTTTGTCAGTTTGTCAATCAGTGACATCGTAGGTTGCAAAATTTATAAAAATTATAAATGTGATTTTATTTGTGAATATTCCGGTTCCCACATAATATTTTGTATAAATCTTGTGCATAACTAGCGTTTATGGCCCTTACGGAGTTAGAGCGCAAAGCGTAGCCGCGGGCTATTATTTTCACACAGCGGACCATAAACGCCTTCTTCTTACATCATTGGTACATATATAACTATTACACCGTTTTAAATAGATGTTTGCCTAAATCTTCATTTAAGAAAAACGGTTGTCTTCTTTGGTTTACCGTTAAAATTATAAAACTTTTAAAAAGGAAATAATAAATAAGGAAAACTGCTTAAAGGGCAGGAACATGTTTTTACCAGCCAAAACTTTAATTATTTAAGAATCAAAATAAAAGTTGTTACGTTTCGATTGCGCTTCTACTATTTCGCAGTTCTGTGATGCAGTTTTTATACTTTCGCGTTCTCCCCGCCTTCCTCGATTCTGGCCGTACAGCGACTCTTAAATTGTGGCTTTCTCAGCGCGTCTGTTTCATTTCTGACGCCGTGATGGTGACTTTGGTTTAGCGTTTTTAAAAATTGCCCAGTGGTTTTTACGGGCATGCAAGTTACGGTTTTTGGTTTTTGCCCCTCGCCAAATGTGAGGATGATGCAGCCCTGGCAGTTGTATTGAGAGACATTTTCTCATGCCGCTTCATCAACCATTAGCTACACGTGGCCCAAATTCATCTGGGGTCTGTCGAAGCTATTTGCGTCGTGTTTTAGCGAAAGTATCCATGATTCTGTCTTAGGTTCTTCTCTTTCTTGGCAGCCAGTCCGGAGCTCCTGAAAATTGCAATCCACGTTCGCTTCACGAGCTGCGTACTTGAACGATGATTTTACAACCACGCTGCCAATGTTAATCGTCACCGTATTTGTTTTTAAACTGTTGTAGTTTTTATTTGTACCGCTGTTTAGACTATTGTTCTTGCTAGTAGAGTTAAGTGTTACGAGGTGCACCTTAATTTTAGCAATTGTGATCACCCGACTTATTGTCGCATTTTTGACTTTATATTTGATTGTCACCTGTACCCCGTGTTGGGCTTTATCCCAGTTTAATCTATGGTTATATGTTGTGATATTAGCAATTCGGTGTTATTATTTGTCACTGCTACCTATGCGTGATTTGAGCTTTTCTTTCAAGAAATTATGTGCTACTTGAGTTTACGAATTCTCAGTTGAATGCCTGGATACACTTGTCGTTGATTGGTAAAGAATCGTTGGCGCCCTTTTGGCTTTTAATGATTTGTTAGTGCTAAAAGAATTACATACCGCCTTCCTGAACTAACCGGTCGGCAATTGGAACCAAGTTGTCATAACATTTGTTTTGTTTGAGGGAATTAGCCGACGAATCGACTTGAAAGCTAACAAAGTTGAAATCAGCAATGCTTATCCTGATTATGTCAATAATGTAGAAAATAATATAGAAGGATAACCCAGATTATTCTGGTATTTCTTGAAATCTGTGAAAAATCCAATATAATTTTATGACTTATGATTATAGGTTGCTTGAAAATATTGATCACATAGTTAATAGTTTTGATATCCATCCATTGATTTTGATCTCGACCCCCATCATTACAACGCGAAATACTAAATACATCATTCACCACTGAAAGTGATATAAGAGGTTTAAAAGCACTAGATCCAAAACACACAGTGGGCCCTGATTAAATGCCTGTTTATGATTATAAAGCATGCCCCGAATACTTTATTTATTCACTTATGGCTATGTTCAACTGTATTCTACGGACATTTCACTTACTAAATTGCTAAAGTCTGTCCAGTGCCAAACGAGAATAGTAAATTCAATTTAAAAAACTAACAGCTTGACCTTCAGTACCCTGTCAAATATTTGAAAGCATTCTACATGGATACACTTTTTTGCATGTTAGGCCATATATGTCTCCTATCAACCTAAATGTCTGCCAAAACAAAGGTGACCAAGTAAATAGCATTTTTATACTGACGTTTCAAAAGCATTTCATCACGATACGCTTTTATATAAACTGCACTTGTTTATTACGTATTTCAAGTAGTCTTTTAAATTTTATTATTCCTTTACGAATGCTTTTAAAGTATATAAGTCAATAACAGAAGCTGATTATTGCTTAGCACTACAAGAGGATTTAAATCGCGTTGTAACATGGAGTAAACAAAATCACCTATGTCTAAATATTCACAAATGTAGCTACATGTCATATAGTACCCGAAAACCACAATCCATTGTTTCTAGTTATGCAATTGAAGGAGTAAACCTAGAAAGGGTGACTACTACTTGGCATTTGGTTTGATGCAAAATTCACGTTTCTTCAACATTAACTTCCATGAGTTAAAAACGCTTGCCAAATCCTTGAGATTCATGCTGCGTCATTCAGCAGAATTAAATAAAATTTCGTCGTTTATTTACTTATATAATGTGTACGTTAAATGTCATTTAGAATATGGTACTACCATATGGTCTTCATACTCTAATTACTATAAAAGCGAAACTGAAAATGTCTAAAAACAATGCTCAGATAAAATATAACAGACTACCAAATCGTACCTTCTGTTACTTAGTGATTTTTACTTTCAAACATTAGAAACCAGAACAGACGAGGGTAAGGTGAAAAATTCTAGGCCTGACAATGAAAGATTGCGATTTTCAGTTAAAAAATTATTTTATTTTTCTGCATAACCTCCCTTGACTTGAACACACTTGGTCCAGCGTTTCTCCAACATCAGTATTCCTTCCCGGAAGTGAGAATCTGGAAGGCTGTGAAAATATTCATCTACGGCCCTCTTAATTTCTTCATTGGACGCAAAGCGCTTCCCAGAAACAATTTTCTTCAAGTTTGGGAACAGATGGAAGTCCGAGGGTGCCAAATCAGGAGAATATGGGGGATGGCCGAGCAAATCGTACCCCAAATCTCGCAGTTTTCCCATCGCCAACGCACTCTTGTGAACAGGTGCGTTGTCCTGGCGAAAGATGATTTTTTTTCTTCTTCAAGCCAGGCCTCCTCTCCCGGATTTTGGCATCCAACTGATCAAAAAGGTTGGAGTAATATTCGCCTGTTCTGCCTTTTGCAAGGTAATCAATTAACAGGATCCCTTTCGCATCCCAAAACACGCTGGCCATGACTTTTCCAGCAAATGCGATCGACTTCGCTTTCTTTGGCGCTGAACCACCAGCTTCCACCCACTGCTTCGACTGCTGCTTCGTTTCTGGGGTGCAGTGTGAACCCATGTCTCATCCATGGTGACAAATCGCCGCACAAAATCGGTCGGATGCCTATTGAATCGGTTCAAACATTGCTGCGAAACTCGGTTGCGCATTTGCTTTTGATCGGCATTCAGCAAATGCGGCACCCATCTCGCACAGAGCTTTCTCATCCCTAATTCTTTGTGCAAGATGTTTCGCACCCTTTCTTCCGATATCCCCACACCCTCAGCTATCTCACTGACCTTCACTCGCCTATCGTCCAACACGATATCATACACTTTTTCGATGGTTTCCGGTGTGGTTGCGGTTTTTGGCCGTCCTTCGCGTGGGTCATCTTCGAGGGACGTGCGACCATGTTTAAATTCAGCTGCCCACTTTTTAACGGTTGATATGGAAGGAGCAGGGTTTCCGTAAACTTTTGTCAACTTCGGATGAATTTTCTTAGGGGTTAATCCATCCAAACCGAAGAATTTTATGACCGCACGATATTCAAATTTATCCATTTTAACGAAAAACACGCAAGACGTCTACGGCAAAAATTCGTGTAAACAAACTACTTGAGAGAACAAGTTGAAACTTGTCATACGAACTAATAACACTTCCACGCAGGCAGGAAAAATAAATTTTTGCAGATTGGAACGCCATTTTATGTCAAGCCGAGAACTATTCACCTTACCCTCGTATATAAGCGATGTTATATGTTTGTATAAAATCGTAAATTCTCTAATTCATTCAATACAACTACTACAGCTATTTAAATTTAATATTCCTTTTTATGCGCATAGGTCGGTTACAACATTTTTATTTCCCTCTTCTAAAAGACGAAGTATTTTAATAGTGAAAAAATCGCCTTCGAGATTTCTTCAGATCTTCACGCTTTAGGGTCGCTCAATTACTCAATTTCGTCGGTCTGTCCATCTGTTGACGGTGTATTGGACGAAGACGATATTTTACATGCGGCTTATATCTACCGGGCTCAAACCGAGAGGATTTCAATGATATATACAGGGTAAGCACCTTAAAAAATAAAGTTCTGTCGATTTTTTTATTTAACTCAAGAACTATTAGTTAAATAAGAGTAATATTTTGCACATAGCTCAAGTGTTTACCCTTGATGAAAAAAGGCATAAATTAAAGCCCATCAGATACAGGGTCGACACCTTATTCTTCTTTTCTTTGATATTTTTAAAATTTTTAGTTTCAAACCTTCCACTTGCGAGGGAAGTTTTGTGTAAAGCCCTTTACAGATTTTGTTATTTCCTGTTATACGAATAAATTATTTGATTGAATTCTTGTAAATACGTCGATAAATCACATTGAGACGGAGATTGTGCATATTAAGTATGAGTATACAAAGCTTAGAATGATACATTTATATAGTCTGCACCTATTATAAACACGTTGTTTGTTGCTTGTATTAGGCTTCAGCTTCTTAGTGACATTATATAACTAAATAAATATGAACAGTGCATGTCAAGGCATTCTTGAATAATGATTTTTTTCTTTTATTGACCTTTAAGGGACTGTAAGTCATCAGGGGTACAACTTTGTACTAAGTTTGGCTTACCTTTATCTTATTTTGACTAAAGAATTCACCGGTATCATTTATGCTACTTTATTTGAATTAGTATTAATCATGGTTTGCGCCAGAATCCTCTTGACGTTTTGCGCCCATATATTACTTAGCGTTAGAAAAATCAGGAAATTATTCCCTGTGACGATCTTAAGTTACAATTTACAGTAGGTACATGCCTGGAAATTAATATTTTATGACAAAGTGAATGCACATATTTTTGGTGCCGGAGCTAATTAATTTTTTTCTGAATTCAAATCGATTCTCATGCATACAATTACAAGTGCTGGCGACCAAAGATTCCATAACGCCCCTTCGGTCTAAGGGTTGCAGGTCAGATACATGACACAGTAGGAGAACTAGGCAATCGATGGACCTTTTCATGTAGAATATAGTCAAACGCCATCGTTCACGAGTATAAACCCAGACAAATTCCAAAGCCAAACATGCAAGCAACAATAAACATACATTACAACATTTAGCGGTACGTGTTTCTTATCATAATACTTACAGGGGGTTTTGTGGCCTCCCGCTGTGTTCCCACGTAGCATCTCGCAAACTGCCTCGTTCAGGAATATTATTCAGTGAATCTCCGATGATGTGGCTGTAATGATCCTGTAACACGGATGCTTACATCAGTTGGTACCTATTAGCCGAACGCTAACTAGATCAATGGATGTAACCCATGTCAATGTGATCCGCACTTGCGGTGGCTGTTTTCAACTGCAAAAGGCTCACATCACAAGACATTTATGGGAAATGAGCAACCTGGAATGTTCAGGTACGCGGTCAGAATTACTGATAATTGCTTATCAAACCGAGGGTTATTGATAATCTCGCCGGATAATCTCAAGCACATAGTGCACTAAAGCGGTTTCAACTGGACTCCAACCCAACAATAAATAAATGTACATCGGCTCAACAACAAAGCTGTCTACACTCAGCAGCAATACCAACAATAAAACAGTGTTCAACTCGGTTGTACAACAACTAGATACAGCCTCCATTACAAAGCTACTCAGGCATTAGTACTTATTACAGACCTTATTATTTCATTCACTCTATTAATTCCACATAATATTAATTACTACAAGTCACACACCACAGGAGAGCTCGTACCGCCGACCGTTTCGGGTTTCACAACATTCTCATATGCACGTTCTCGGCCCATCGAGATTTAAAACTACCCCCGGCCTAAACTAATTTTGAGCTCATTTCTAGTCTGTGCTAAATTTAGAACGTATGATATTTTAGTAGTTGGTTTAGTCGAAATCCCATAATTATACGAATACAAATAAAATGAGAATATTTTCTAAGAACTCTA
The DNA here is from genome assembly GCA_940337035.1 of Agriotes lineatus. NCBI lineage: Eukaryota > Metazoa > Arthropoda > Insecta > Coleoptera > Elateridae > Agriotes > Agriotes lineatus. The sequence goes on from CALNHX010002867.1 coordinate 148,807, forward strand.
AGAACACAAAAGTAAATATTACAACAAAAGATTAAACAATTTTTGTCAATCATTCAATTTTGGCACCCCCTGAAATTTTACGCCACGGCTTCTGGGGCTTCTGCCATAATACGCCACTGATTTGAATACACCCTGTATAATCCAAAATGTCAAAATATAAAGAAATTGTTATTCTTGCCAAATTGTTTTAAGATGTGATTGGGAATTCATTGTCAAGTAACGGAACTTTTTTAGTTACGAGGACCTGTTGGCACAATTCAACGAATCTTTTATTAATTGATCGAGCCCTGTAGTAAGAATTCCATTTGACGCATGTTAAATTTTCGCTAGCTCTTATGCAGTCCTTCTTTCACAAAATGATCCGATTCCGGAAAAATAATAATTCGGCTGATGGAAGTCTTCATTACTAAACTGCATTTTTCGAAGAATTTATTCAAGTTACTTTGCAAGTATGTAATTTTATGAAAGATGATATAATCTTAGCGACACAATCGGCGAATCCACGTTGTGTAATGCAAGGAATGTGTTATTATTGAGCAATATTTACGTCTATCGAGTTTTAGGTAATTCTACACAATATTACGCAAAATGACTCGAGTAGCTGCGACAACTTGATGGAGTGTACTAAAATGTAAGTTTGCTCCTAAATATATTTTTGGAATTTTGACGCCAGTTTGGCAAAAGCCTGCTATAGTAAAATTTGGACTTAAATTCAGTCTCTGTGTTAAGACACATTTGGTTACATTGTTACATAGGGCAAATTAAAATTACAATTATTGCTATTCCAACATGATTGATTGGACTAGCACTTTTTATTTGTCATTTCTAACATTGCGTAATGGAAAAAATTCTGTGTGATGAAAGATGTTTACCCACATTGTGCGAATGTAAACATTTCGAAGTAAACGCGTGCCGTTTCAAATTTAGACCGCTCGCAGCAATTTTTTCATCACTTCGAAAACGCGCCTTCGGCTTTTACTTCACACGTTATCAGCTGATAATTAAGAGTCCTTGCGGTGTCAATTTGAAGTGCGTGCTGGCGAGGCCGTCGACCACACGCACTGCTGCGATTACCAGGAAGGCCTAACGATATGCGATAAATGCGACTTCCGCAGAATTGATAATTCTTCATATGTAATTAGCCCATTACTCCCGATTACAGCTAGCAGGGAGCGTGCCGAACCTATTAATGCAATTATTTTTAAAATCCCCGTAATCTAGTGGGTTCCATGAAGGAGATCCGGGAGTTCTATTAACCAATTTAATTACTGGAAAGCCGCAAAACCGATAGTTCGAGGCAGGTTAATCACCTCTGGAAGGCTTCAATCAAATTGGTTTTTTGTTGTTCAGATGAGGAAGTTGTTGACTACGTCGCTTTCTAGCAGCAATATAGGAACTATTCCATAGCCATATTAGATAAGATAATAAACAATTTTTGATCATACTTTAGTTACTACATTGGAGCAACGATCAATTTCTTCCAGAACTTCAACTCTAGTCTCTATATATAAAACAAAAATTGCCACTGTTTAATTCGGTGCAGAAAAACGTTAAACAACGTTTTCGTATCCCCCGTAATTTTTGTCTTAACGTTTTTCATAATTCCAAGAATTTAATAACGTGATTCTATATCATCATATTCATCTTGATATATTAGTTTTCCGCCAAACAAAGATATTCTTACATTCGTCTTTCTTTTCCTGGTTTATGGTTTATGTTGCTGCATTCTTCTACTACGTTTGGAGCCTGTGTTTCCTCGATTTGATACTTTATTTGAAATCCCTGTCAATATTTTTGGCCAAACTCTCTTTGTCTTTCTGAATGACATATTTAAGAACGTCCGAATGTGTTCCAGGGTTAGGCCTGTAATGATTGGAAGTAGTAGTGACTATGGAGCAGAGCTGGGCAGTAATTAATAACTTTGTAATTAAATTACTAATTAAAATATTTTTGTTTATTTGCTTTGGAATTGAATTACTTTTCAAAATGTGGTAATTGTAATTGGGATTTGCCATTTTTGTTAAAAAAGTACTTGACAACTACTTTTTGAAGGTAATTAATTACTACATTCAATTACTCAATTACTTTTGTGTAATGAAATTACTCTAAAGCATTTAAATTACTTTACAAGTATTTGAATTACCTGTGGTAATTGAAATTACTCGCGGTATTTGAATTACTTTATGGCAATTCAATTACTGAATTACTGACCTCGATTGGGTGCTAAATCTTCAGAACGCAAAAAATGCGATAAGGTCTTATTAAGTTACATATTAAGTAAATCCGAATAGGGTCTTCCCGTAACAATATAAGCCTAATTTATGATTTCCTCTGACGAGTCGAATAACATTAACTTTGTGCAACATTCGCATTTTGTACGACGCGTGCACGAGCAAAGAGTGCATTGATGCGTGTATGTAGATGTGATACGTAGGATGTAATAGTGAAGGTGATATTTCTTATGTGAGACGCTAAAACTATTTTTGCGGTAAGTACATTACAGATTACAATGCCTACGGTGAAAATATAATTTGAAATAGCTTCATTAGACGACAGTGGTTCATAATAATTATTTATTCATTTCAATTTGCTTGTTTTAAACGGTGTACTAGCATAGGGTTATACTGCCGTGCAAGTGTAACAGGCGTAAAATCCAGAAAATTACGTTTTTGAGCGAGAAATTGAACTAAACGTGCAAAATCCCATAACAATATTTACACAGCGTAAAACACCTAAATACAATGTACCTAATTGCAAAATTCCATGCCTGATTGACGCAACAATGCAGTATGGAGTATGGTACTAATACAATTTAAAACGTCACATAAGTTTACCGCATTCGGCATTCAACTAGTGGCTTCTTAATGATTTTACACAAAATTCCAGTTAGTTTAAAAAAAAACAGTGAATGGTGACCCAATTTATGTAATTTCAGATATTTTATTGCCCTAGACTTAAAATCAATATGTATTATTAAAGATGTTGATAAGATTTTGATATTTGAAGTGAAAATATGAAAGCAACCTGAGCAATTTATTTGTCAAGCGTTGACAGTAATTATATGAAATACGCATTTTTCTTATACGGTGTGTTCAAAAAGAAATTAGATAAGGGTTGGCCATGGAATAGAAAAGTAATGTCAACAGCAATATTTAGAATTCATTTGTTGTTGTTATTGTAAGTTTATATTATACTCTGATATCGTGATTGAAAATTCTAAAGATTGCTATCTCTAAAGATTTTTGTCGACATTAGTTTTATTTTCCATGGCCAATCCTTATGTAATTTCTTTTTGAACACATGGAATAAAGGTTTCTTGAATTTAAAAATTACTTCATTGTTACATTCTTGGGCAAATGTCTTTTGTGTTTGTATCTGATGTACGAATTCTTATTTCAATCAGCCGTTTTCAACTAGGTTTATCAGTCACCTGTCAACTTTCAGCAGTCCCTGATCAACACCAATTTGATATTTTGTTTTAAATTTCAAAAGTTACCTAACACATTTTTATAGCTATTTGTATTACTAGGGAGGAAAATGTATCATTTCCTCCCGCGGATGTAGTTTAATTCTCCAGCGTTAGCGAAAACAGTACTTAATCAATTGTAATCATGCAAGGAAGGAAATTACATTTTAGTCCAGAGTTATACATATATGACACTTTTACATTTTATGATGAGACTATCTCTTGTATTCGGCTGCATTCAAAAATATTTAAATATCAAAATCAGGAGGCTAGTTGTTTTATTACTAATCACATTGCCTCCCGTCTCTAATGGCAACGGGAGTCAATGTATTATTTCCCTCCCATTTTCATTGGAAACCGACCAGGGATCCAAACGTATATTTTCGGGAAACCCCTGACAAGCGACAGAAAATGTCACATTCGTATAAAGGGGAAAAAAAACTGAGCTCGAGTTCACAAGTTGCAAGACACATCAAGCCAGAGAATGCTTGGTGTTCATCTACTAATACTACGCGGTCTAAGCCGAAATTCTATGTTAAGAAAAATAATTCTTCCCTAGTTGTTATGCAGATTTTATTCTTATGTTTTGTAGCAGCTTCCATTCTTCTTCTATACTTCTTGCTTGTTTTTGTTGTTACCATGTTGTTGGTAAATCGTTTATATTGCAGTTTTACTTCCTCCTCGTTTAGTGCTTTTATATTCCATCTTTCTCTTTCATATTTTACTTTACAGGTGTTTGCAATTGTCTGTTTTATTTTTGCTATTACCAGGAAGTGGTCCGAGCCTATGTCGGCTCATATGTATGTTCTTACTTTTTTTTATCTTGGCGGCGTGGATCTTTTGTGTTATTAGGTGGTCTATCTGATTTTTTGTGTTTCCGTCAGAGCTGATCCATGTAGCATTATGTATATTTTTCCTGTTTATCATGGTACTTTTGATCACTATTTCCTTTGTGGCTGCAGTCTACTAGTTTCTGGCCGTTATCGTTAGTTTCTTTGTGCAGGTTTTCGTTACCAGAGATTTCTTTGGTCGCGTCCTCTGTGCCAATTTTTCCGATTAAATCTCCTATTACTATCTGTATGTCATATTTGGGGATCTTATTTATTATTTATTCTAATGTTTCATAAAATTTTGTTTTTTGACATTTTCGGTTTGCTCTGCTGGTGTATGTACAGTCGTGTTCATTAAAGTATTGTACAGCACCTGTACTTTGTGAATAAAAAATAATTACACAACGTTCAAAATCGTGTTGTATATACTTATAAATATTTTGAAGGTATACATCTAGGTCTTGTAATACAGCATACCGTATGAATGATACATTTAATTTAAATAACATCCAGGATATCCAATGTATATCATGTGATGTAACAGTTGTATGTTTTAACTGGCGGTGTTGTAAAGGGCAACCACAGGATTGTTTATATCAAGTAGTAAAAAAATAGCTTGAATTAATAATCTATACGATAAATAGTCACTTTAAGGGTTAAATTCCCATTAATTGTGAAAAATAATAATTGATGATTTGATACGTAGTAGCAATATAGTATTCTATACGATCAAATTTGACTATAAGTCACAAATATTATTCAAATATAAAATTCAAGATTGTTTGATTCCATTTAACGTGGTATTTTACTACGAAGCCAGGTCCCGGGTGGTGTACCTTGAACAAGCGTCCGCGTTCGATCAGTAGAGTTAAGCAACGCTCTTTCTTGTCAGAACTTGGATGGGAGTTCCATGGCTGCTTCTCTCGGCGCCTCGTGATACGGCTGTTACCGAAAAAACTTTGTCCCGGATGTCATAATAACATCATGAAAGTCGTTAGTGGGGTTGGAAGTCCCCATAAAATGTACAGCGATGCCTATAATTCGCCTAACGGCTGTTGGCTGAGTACCAGAATAAAAATAAAGTGAAAGCGAGTGTTGTAGTATGCTGTTAAACTGTCTATCCACATAATAAAGGTTTCAAAGAGCTACAACGAGCTTTGTTTTGGTCGGAAACAACCCAGGGAGGTATTTGCTTACTAGAATTTATCCAGTTAGGAGCTGAGATAACACATTCAGGAACAAGATAGACAGTCAGCAACTTAGTGCCCATTATTTCTTGTGAAATATTAAGAAGTTATATAGCAAATTTGGTGCGACAGACCATTAATATAATTGTAAATATATTTAGAAATTAATTTAGAAGAATTACTTTTCTAAATTTAATAGTGATTCGAGTACTCGATGTTTTTCGATCATTATAATTTGAAATTTACATTTTGGTATTAGGTGATTTTTTAGAATATTCATTTAAAGCAAGTTTGGATGTTTAACATTTGATTAAACTAATGTTGACAATATCTACTTTTTTTATAGTCAGATCAAACTTCGATGTTCTACTAACAAACTGAATTTAATTTTGTGAAGTACCTGAAACGTGTATTTGATTCAGAAAGTCAAATAATTATTATATTTTAAAAGTAATTCAGTCTTTAACTACAAGAAAAAGTTGTTAGTTGAAAATTTACTCGTTCAGCTGGGAGTCAGGAATCCCATTGCTTGTAACCCTGTCTAGTCGAGGCGTTAAAAAGCTATAATCAATCACATTACATAATTCTAAATGTCAAATTGATTTATGAGATACGTCAAATCCTATTTATTGTATTAAGAAGTAAGGTAAGTACATAATTGAGCTATACCTGATAGTGCTTCTTTTTAATAGTTAGTAAAAGTGTATATTTAATTTGATATTAATTGTAATAGCACCGTAAGAGAGTGATATATTACAAATTTGGCACCTCAAGTGGGGCTAAATATAACAAGGCTATTGCTGCTATTACAGTCTACCTAGCTAATGATACAGTGTGAGCCTTTTTTGACCATCAATTAACTTGCAACTATCTCTGTACAACACATTTTTGAACACGACGGTACAGTAATTATACTTATCTTCCTGTATTTTGTTTTTAATCTTATTGTACTTAATCTTTCACTCACTACTCTTTAATCTACTACAGCCAGAATGAGGTTTTAAAAAATCAGCGTTGAAAGCATTCGAAACGTCACCCATCCTTTCCTATCAGCTTACATTACGACCGCAACCTGTTTCGTTTCACTTTTTTCTCTGCTATCGCTTTTTATCGGTTTCTAAACTGCTGTTAAATTGATTTCATCGACATTGTAAATATTTATAGGAATAATTTTATACATGTTTCATGAAGATTTCATCTAATTATCTTGAATTGTCAAGCTAGTGGCTCGTGACAAGCTTGTGCTGCATGTTCCCTCGTCCATGAGCGAGGAAAGAGAATGTTATTTGCTTTGACATATTGGTATGAACTCAGATTTCTTGTTCAGCACATAGCGCATTCGTGAGGATTTAAAAATATACCGGCCGCGGTTAAATCAGGGAGACAATGTGCAGCTCTTTAAGTAGGTACTAACAAATGATTAAATGCCAAACGGGCGCCAACAAATCTTTACCAATTAACGCCCAGTGTATCCAAGCATTCAACTGAGAATTCGTAAACTTAAGTAGCATATAATTTCCTAAAAGAAAAGTTCAAATCACGCACAGGTAGTAGTAACAAATAATAACACCAAAATGCTAATATCACAGTACATAATCAAAAATTAAAATGGAATTTAGTAGAAAATTTAGGTAATTATTGACCAATTTAGGGTGCACCTCAACAAACTCGGCTTGCAAGAACGATCGCTTACAAAAGAGATTAACCAGAGGTACAAATATCATCTACAACAGTTTAAAAACAACTGTGGTGGCGATCAACATTGTCTCCATGGTTTGAAAATCATCGTTCAGGTACGCAGCTCGTGAAGCGAACTGTACATAGCGGCGGAAGGCCGAAATTCTGGTTGAATTCGGTAGCAATCGGGTGAATCCTTCCCGATTCACTGTTCGCAGCATTCAATATCTTAACTTAAAAAGAAACACAAAACCTAATTATAGTTTCCTTGTTCAGCTCCTTCTGTCCGCTACTGGAGTTCACGCAACTTCCCAAAGAGCGGTATGCCGCCCGTCGGAATTGCATGTGTTAAGTTCAAACCGATCAAGGCCGACGTGCTCAATGGCGAGTATTGCAATTTTCGGGAAGCCCCGAACCTACGCTTTTCAGGGGCTCCGGACTGACTGCTGAAGAAAGAGAAGAATCTAACATAGAATCACGGATGCTTTCGCTAAAGCACGGCGCGAACAGCTTCGAAAGACTTACCCCAGATGAATTTGGGCCACGTGTGATTGGTGAAGTGCTTTTGATCCGCTAACTCTGCATAAGAAAATTTCCCTCAATATAACTGCCAGAGCTGCTAAACCAAACTCACCATCACGGCGTCGGAAAGAAAACACCATCTAAGAGACACTATCCTGCGGGAATCGAGGAAGGCGGGGCCAGCAAAAATACAAAACCCGCGCCACAGAACTACGAAATAATAGAGGCGCAATCGAAATGTAACAACATTATTATGCAATCTACAATTCACACAATTGAAATTCAAAAAATAGAAAATAGCGAGCGTAGGTAACTTAGAAATATAACACAATGTGAGAATTCAGAACTACACTACTAACTTGCTCAAAAATGTCAAAGGTGTACTTGCATGCAACGTCGCTAATTTGTTATTTATTATACATGGAGGATGGAGGTAGTTGAAAAATACAAATTATAAAAGCTCTGTGCAAGTAGTTTTGTATTCCCGCCCCTACATTTTGTTTTAAAGCCCCATCCTTCAACTGAATTCGAAAATTCGTAAAATCTATGAACATATAGCTCTGGATTGAATCTACACATGATCGAAGCTTTAATATGTGTCCATCTCCCTTCTCCCTACATCATCCAGTAACGTTCTATCATTGATAATCAATGGTTCTATCATATAGTTATAGAGTATGGCATTTTATTCTTTTTACTTTTCTCGTCCAAAAGATGAAGTATTGTAATTGAAAAAATCGTCTTTCGAGATTTATTCAGATCTTCGCGTTTCAGGGTCCCTAGATGACAAAAAACACGTTTTCTCAATTTCGTCTGCCTGTCTGTCCGTCTGTTGAGGGTGTTATTCAAAAAATGTTTGTTAGACGAAGATGATATTTTGCGTGTGGATTATATATCTACCTGTCTCGAGAGAATTTTGGTCAAATATATACGGGGTGAGCACTTTAAAAAAATAAAATTCTGTCTATTTTTGTTTTAACTCAAAAACTAGTGGTTAAATAAAAATAACATTTTGCACATAGCTCAGGCGTTTACTCTTGGCGAAAATATACCCACCCACATATGCAGGAAGCACACCTTAACAAATATATTCTTTTTTTGTCCTTTGATATTTTTAAAATGTTTAGTGTCAAACCTTCCACTCACGAGGGAAGTTCCGTGAGAAGCCCTTTACAGATTTTTTTACCTGTAGCAGCAGAACTGCTCTTTTACCAGGAAACATATTCGGTATATATCTAAGGTGGCAGCTAACTAAAATTCTAAAGCACTTTCAAAATTACGATGATCTTGACAGTTCTATTAGATTTTGCTGTCTGTGCAATGCGCATGCTCTTAAAAAATCCTGCCGGCGTCCATGACGATGAACCTTCCTATTGTTGTATCAATGTGTTATCAATTAGTCATTTTTTGCTAATTGGTTTACTGCACTTTGAGTTCTGCCTAATTGGCTTTACACAATTGTTAGTTTTATTGCTAATTGGTCCATTTTAAGCAAGGGGATATTTATTTTAAACTATTCTAGAATAATCCTTTATACTGCTTTCCCGAACACGTGTTTCTTCAATAATTTCTGAGAAATGTTGATCAAAAATCTTAGAAATCCCGGAGTTGTGGCGTATTTGCACCTTGAACTAGTAAACATAATAAAAAAAGCCTTTAAATATTACAATTTTATTATCGATTTAGAATACTACACTTGCAATGTTTTCTTCCGAAACAGTTAATATTATAATTATCTGTTTAAACATCTATTACTATGAGATGGCAATATTACGTAGCTAATTCGTATGACAGACATAAATAAAAACTGGCATATTTCTACAAAATTCATAATTGTAATGGCAAAAAATGAAATAAAAGGTTCTACTTGTCTGAACTTTGAAACACAGACATTATGATGTTTAAAAGATATAGAGAGGTTAAAATCTCAGATTCCAAGTATCAATATTATTAATGCTGATTGAATGTTAGATTAAAGGTTATCATTTAACTAATCAGTAAAAAATGGCGAATAAAACGGTTTCCTGAAACTATTGAAACATTTTAATTTCTCAATTGATGCCAACTTTCTCGTATACAAAGTATGCAAATCGTGCAATTTCATTTTCCACATATGTACTAACTGTCTATTATAACAATATTATATGCATGTTTATACGTTCTGATTCGTTACAATTTGATTTTAGAAAATTTATTTCGATTAGGTTTGATTTCATATTTCACCACATTCCAATTTTCTCCTTCAGTCTTAAGAAAATCGATTTATTGTTCTATTATAAGGTACAATTCTATTCGCTGCGGTTTATTTTATTTCATTTAAGTTAATTTTTATTCCGCTGTCGAATCGCATTGAAACAAAGCGAAATCGAATTGAATCGCACTACACCGAATCGATTCATTAATTCATTTTCATATGCAAAGAATTTGAACTAATTGTTGAAATTAACAGACACGAATACATAAACTAAATTAGCCAAGTATTTAAGTAATACTGATGTTTTAAGTGCGTACTTATTTTTTAATAGTTAACACTCGTAACTGGCTCCCAGTTTTATACATTTTGATATTTTATAGAAATAATATTGTATATTTAGTTAAAAACTCACGGGTACCGATATACGCAGTTGAGTATTTCGTCTGATTACAAAACTAAAGACATAACTCTGCTGGTACATTATTGAATTATGGTATTTGAAACAAATAGTTTTTGGTTATATTTCTAGTATTAGAATCTTTGACCTGTTACTCGCTGCGCGCTGTACACAAATGTATTGGAAAGAAAGATAAAAAATCTAGTCATGTCTGAACTTAGTCTGTAGGTAAATGTCAGATTGCATTTTGTTCATGAAAACATTTGACAGGCAAAAGTTTCACTGCATTAAGTTTACTTGTATGAAGCAAAAAAGAAAATAAGATGGCATTTACACAATAAAAACGAGCGTATTAATCATAACGCAGTCAAAGTGTTTTGTATATTATTAGGAAAATAATTCAAGATCAAGATGTAATTTAGCTCTCTCTAACTTATGATACTTCATTTGCTTCAATGGGTATGTATCAAGTTATGGCAAACTTCAATTTGATCATGGCATGCTGCGAATGCGTTTTTTTTAACACACGATATAATTTACAGTGCTATTTTTATTGTATTTAAAATGAGTGCATGGTATTTTCATTCATATTTTTATTATAGGTCTGCAACATTATAAAACAGATACCAAGAATTCTTAGTTGGCCACTAAAATGCAATAAACGAGTCTCAGTTTAATTTCGGCTTTTTCTGTTTGTTACAATCTATTTTTGTTTGCTGTTTGCGGCTTTCCCGATTACTTGAATTATTCTTATTAACATAGAATTGTGAATAAACAACCATCATCCTCTAGCTCAGTGATTCCCAAAGTGGGCGATATCGCCCCTTGGGGGGCGCTGGAACGATCCAGGGGGGCGATAGTAGCCTCGGGTGCATTTGGGGGGGCGGTGAATAAAAATAAGGGGGCGGTGAAACCTTAAAGAAGGAAGAGAAGATAAGACGATTTAGAAAAACCATTCATACATATTTCATCTGTTGTGTAACATAGTGTAACATTATTTTCCAAATAAACACACAAAGTGCGAGTTACAGATTTATTTATTTCATGAAGACTATTTACCATTATTAAATGTTCTTATTCTTCTTCATACATTTGTTACTTTAGTTATTCAGTCTGTTTATTCTTCGTTTCTCTAATTTTACTTTGTCACACCCTCTAATACACCATCCAGAAAGTAAATACCATTATAATAAAGGGTTTTTATTATTCAAATTGGCTTTTACTCAACTACAGGCTACAAATTCAGAAAAGATTTGTTTATTTTAACAATATAATTTTCTCTAGCAATAATAATTTATACAAAATTTCTATAGTGTATATTTTATTCTAATATTTCATAATTTACCTTTTCAGATAATAATTTGAGTTTGGCTTTCACTTTAGTTATTCCGATTGTCAGTTAATACCTACAAATGAAATTCTAAGCTCTGCTGTTACCAAACAACTATCAACTTATATGCTTGAACCATTTTAGTAAACTATTCACATTTTAACAGTAACTGTATGTAATCACTAATGTATCATTCATTAAACACTTTTCAAATATTTATGTTGTACTTTTAATGTATAAATCCCCCTTGTACTTTTTATCTGCTAATTAATTTATTCTTTCAAAATAATTTTCTACCTAGAAATACTCTTATAGATAATTATTAGTCTCAAGAAGCTACCACAACAATATCTTTCTGTTTGTTCGCTTAAAGAATATAGATTTCCAGGGGGCGCTGAGTAATTTTTTTTCTGAAAAGGGGGCAGTAGGCCAAATAAGTTTGGGAACCACTGCTCTAGCTTAAGGTGCTTTGCATCTTGTGAACTCGAACAAAAACCCGAACTATAGCCATGCTCTTTGGTGGCTCGTGTTGTTTGAGTACTTTGAGAACGAGAATACTTTGGCATATTTGGCCTTGTTACTATTTGTACGCCCATATTAACTAACGTTTCACAAGACATTGCAAAGTGAAAGTAACACTAAGAACTGAAGATCGGTGTGGAGTTATTTATAGTCATCTGTTCCAGTCGCTCGGAGCGACGTAACGCTGATTGGTTGTTCAAGTACAACGCAGTTTGAAGCCGTGGGGTGTGGCCGTCTGACACGCAGTGGTTGTAATGCTTTAGATCGTGTTTCACAGGAGTCCAAGTTTTACTAAGCTTAAAGCCATCTTTCCTGTGTATATTATTCGGATGTTTTTTATTTCTATGGCTTTACATATCACTCGTGGGAAGTAGTGAGTTATTCTGGCAAGTAATTTGGCGTGTTCAAATTCTAAGGTGTGCCCATTTGTAAATGTCATAGTCTTGTCTAGCGCTTTTCGTATGAAGGTAGTTGTGTATCCGTTTTTTTAAGAGTCATATAGATGTTCTTTTTCTCTCGCTAGATTTTCTACATCTGATATGCGAATAGCTCTAGTTGCGAAGATGATGGTTAGAGTTAGCATTTAGTTATCTATCCGTGTGCGTTTTCTTTCTACAGACCCCTTGTCCTAAACTACCATCTGATTTACGTTTTACCAGAACGTCTAGCAACGAAATACTGCCATTTTCTTCTGCTTCAAATGTGAATTGTATGTTGTGACGTACAGAATTCCGGGGTTTTAGAAACAGTTTTAATGTCTGGCACAGAGCACTATAAATAGTTCCATACCGACATTCAGTTTTTAGTGTGTCTTTCAATCGTATAATGCAAGCTGCTAGTCAATATGGGTGCACAAACAGCAAAAAGGCAAAATCTGCCTAACTATCCTCGTTCTAAGGTACTCAAACAACACGAGCCACCAAAGACCATGGCCATCGCGTGGATTCTCGTTCGAGTTTGCAAGGCACATTAAGCCAGAGAATGCTAGGCGTTTATCCACAAACGCTATGCGGTCTAAGCCGAAATTCTATATTAACCAGAATAATGTATTTTTGCTCTTCATATATAAAAAGTTACGCTACTGAAATGAACCTGGGATGTCCACATTTATTTAAGAAATTATCAGTTGAAGCTGTGGTTGAGTTGTAGTTCTTATGCCTGACTACAAATGGCATGTAGTGTTATTTCTATGTCGCGCGTCTATGATTTCGCAGATCTATGTGTGCAGAACCAACGTCCTATCTCGTAAAGAACATGGACAAAACCGTGCACACATTTTAAATCGTTAATATATGGAGCGTATGATTTATGTATTCTAAAAGTTCGTCTGGCAATGCTGAGGTTAGCTTTTTTCAATTGATTCTATATTCAAGTCTCCCAGCTGCAATTAAGAAATAACAAGTGTCGAGTCTCATGATTTTATATTAATTCTATATAAAAATACTATTTAGATTCGTATCTTCTGATAGTAGATATTAGATATAACTAATAACTTTGTCATCAGCTTTAATACTCCACGAAAACATTTTATCTTACATTAAAAATCGCCAGATTTATAAATGCAGTTTCGACGGAATTCCGCAAGAACTATTTATACCCAGAAAGCGCTCCCTTTTCGTAGATACATTTTTCATTGCTATCGTTTTCTCTTACAGCTGACGGGACTCCTCGGCCATAAAAATCCCTTGTTCTAAAAAATCGATAACGCCAGGTATGAAAAGCGAAATTCTTTTATCACATTGAAATTTGCTGAAGCTTTGAAGCACTTAACTTCCAAGATTTCCATTAAATTCTTTCAGCCTTCAGTGGCTCTTTATCCTGAAAATATGCCACGAAGGTGTTTTTAAAGATGAAAATGATCCCTCATCATCATCCCGCCGAATAACTTTACTTTACTATCTTTACAGCGGTGGAACTTTGGGTTGCTGTGACATGCCTGATTTATACGTACATACATTCTTTTTCTTCTCGCTTTCCTTAAATGTCTGATTTTTTATTTGAAAAATGCGAGTCCTGAAAGAACTGCATCATTATTTGCCCAACTAGCGTTCATGTTCAAGCATAGGAACTACTACACATGTTAATGCGCCGTGTTTGTTTACAGAATCTGTAGTGATTTTATAGTATTCTACAGTACTCTTGTTCATTAAAAGCAGTATTCTTCAAAACTATGTTGTTCATTTTATTTATGAAAATAGGTATGTACAGATATTTTAATTAAAATCTTATTTTTGTAGTTAGCACACCCTAATCTCATAATCGAGCACATTAATTTTTTTTTTCAAATTATTTGAAGTTTCATAGTGTATCGTAACTGTTTTATACTGTTATTGCAATTAATTGAACTTTAAATACTGATAAAACTGTTTATTTTAAGTTTAGCACCACCAATTTATCATATGTTTTACTTTTTACTTGACTTCAGCCTGCAGCTCTTTTTAACTCATATTTAATTCTATCAACTGTATATGTAAATATAAAAAAGATTTTACAAATTATTAAAAAAGGGAGATAGTTGCCCATAGCGTTTTAAATTATTAGCTTGATTTCAGCCACCTTTTGTTATGTAGCTATTAGTTCAATCCGCAAGAATGGAAGTGCAGGAACTGTAGGAACATAGGCATTGCGCCGTCTTTGATAAGCATTTGTTATGAGTGTAAAACCAGATTGCTTTATGTATTTTTGCTTAAATAGAGTAGAATACAGGAAGAGCTCGCATAGACAATTAATTACACTAAAACATTAAAAAGAACCAAACACGAAAATATATAATGACATCTGGAGAGCAGCCAAGGAAAAGTAATATCTCATCCTTTTCGCGTCAAAATGTGTGAAACAGAGTCATATGCCGGTTTAGAGCCCACCAATTCCAAAATGAGTGTTTTGTTGTATATAAAGGGCATTCTTTTAAATTTGACGTCGAAGTATAGGCCATATATCTAATACTTACTATATTGCTAGCGGCTATGAGTGGGAAACTTGCCAAGGAAGTGAGACAGACAACCAACTCTTCAATGTATAATGGTGAGCTGTGTGCAAGCGCGGCGGCGTCGTCCGGCCAATGGGGAAGTGGTCAAGTTTAAAATTCGCTTCTAAAGGCGGAGTTCGAATTCTCACGCATGCGCACCAGACGCGTTATACTCTAAGTGAGACTATGTCGGCGCCGTAATGTTTTCTGACGTTTCCAGACCCTACTAGCAATATATGTGTATTATATATATGGTATAGGCTGAAGAGTTCATTGTGAACGTACCAGATCAGCTGTTTCAACCGAACGTTGCTTTGCGTTTGTTGTCATTTAGTAAATTATGCATTCCGTTGGTGAAATATCCACGTAAGTACAGCACAGTTTGTTTTAATATATTTTAACCAAGATAAATATTTCTTTACAGAATATCAGCTTCTCTAGACAGACAGGCGTATTCAGTAATCTCTACCTGTCAGTTATTTGTGTTTGATAATGCAACCTCTTCAATTAAAATGGTTTTCTACAAGAACATACAATTTTTATGATTGAATGCTATTTTCGTAACGGCCGTCGAGTTGATGGAATATGGTAGTAGTCAATCCATGATTGTTTTGAAGATTTTCGGTAGGAATTTGCAAACATTGCTTTGCATTATAACACTTTTCATTATTCTTTGAATAACTGCGTTGACGTTTTTCGTGGGGCGGGATCCGTTTCACGCAAAGAAGGCAGCGGTCATCCTCCGAGAAGAACGGCAGAAGTAATTAAAAATGTAAGGCAGATTATGGAAGATGCTCCTCGAACCTATGTACGTCATTTGTCTCAACAAGTTGGCAGTTGGCACCTACCACAAAATACTAAAGAAATACATCCACGTCCAAGGGCGTATCCAGGGAGGGGCAAGGGAGGGCAGCTGCCCCCCTTCCAAGGTGGATAAAATTTAAAATAAAATAGAAAAAATATAACAAAATTGAAGAAGAAGTTTTAGGCTTTGTAGAGCTTGAAGGACTTAATGCTATCAGAATTGTCAAATCCATTGAAGATTTTTCGACAAACTTAAACCTAGACCCTGATAGATGTGTGGAATTAGGCTTCGACGGATGTTCTACCATGTCTGGGAAATAACTGGGTGTGCAGGGGGTTGTGAGGCAAAAGTACAAAAAAGCCTTGGACTCCATTGCTCCTCGCACAAGCTAAACCTTGAAGTGAACGACTTAAACATTATTCCAGAAATTCAAAACTGCGTTGGAACTATCAAGGAGCTAATCATTTTTTTTCACGAGTCCGTTTTATGACGCAAGCTTATTGTTACCATTCCTAAATTATGTGAAACAAGATGGTCAGAGAAGTACAAGAGCAACCGTGTTTTTAAAGATCACTTCTTTGATATTGTTGATGCATTAGAGACAATAGCCTAAGAGGAAAATGCAGCAACAAGAAAAAATGCATATCAAATGCATGCAGCGGCGTGCAGCTCTTCAATTGTTGTGTCAGTAGCATTAATTGCCAAATAATCCTCTATGCTGGAACTCGTAGCAAATACACTTCAATCGAAGATACTTAACATAGTCAAAGGCAACCAGCACATTCAAACTATTCTCGACATGGCAAGAGATCATCGGAAAGATGCAGAGAACGTCACAGCTGACGTTTTCAAGAAGTTGAAT